>OY744549.1:32144883-32187383 GCA_963556195.1 Sepiola atlantica | reverse complement strand
AATAAACAGTAAGACACTTACCGAAGATTGTCCAAATGCCAAAAAACGCAGCAGCTGTCATGATTATTCAATCACTGCACACCAACTGGAGTTTTTGATTGAAATTGGTGGAAAGAAGAGACTTCAAAAAATGGAGTCAATGAAAGCTCAGTCTTTGTGCCTCCCCTTCTCAACATATATATCAAAGACCAACCTGAATTATATTAAATCCGCAAATTGATCTATGAAGATCATCTTTGTCTGGCAATGCAAGCAGAGGACTTCATAAATATTTAGCAACGACTTCCAAATGCTCTTAATACCTTGACAGTGCTACACAAACAGTGCAACGATGGATCTAGTTGAGTGACATGAAATAAAATTCGACTATTTGTCCTGCATTAAATAACATTTAAAATTATTGAAACTAATTGAAGAAGTCATGGCTGTGCAAACATCGGTTAACTTAGGATCTGATGACTACTGTCAAAATTTATTTATGAAACCGTAACAATATATTTCTGTAAAATCTTTTTCTATTAAATATGAATTTTGTTTCTATTTTTCTCAGATAAATAACAAGAATACATAAAAATGGAAGTATCATTTCAAACTAATACTTTTCATTACCTGCTTATTTTTTTGTATTAAAAAAAAAACAGTTTTTTATGTAAATAATAAGTTCAAACATTTTTTAGAATATATTAATCTTGACTTAAAATTATTTGAGTTTTAATTAGATTTTTTACCTTAAGATTTATATTATGTTCTATTAAAAAGATGTAATATTTTATTTTTTAGTGTTAAAAATATATTAAAAACTAAGACTTATATAAATACATTGTCAACAATAAGAAATAAAGACGATTCACGCATTTTCATTATCTAAAACCAAAATTAATTAATTTTTTTACATACTTATTCCAGAAAATCTGAACTGCATATAAACCTTGCCAAAAAACATCAACCTTAACTTTTATTATTTTTACATAAATATTCCAGTAAATCTGGACTGCATATAAACCATAACGTTGTGACCTTTACAGAAAACAGACAGATTTAAGTTTTAAGTATTTTTTGAATAACAGGTAATTATCCGAATTTCTAAAAATGTTTAGTGTTTTTTATTTCTTTAATGATTATTGTAATTACATGAGTTTATTTTATTTTTGTAAATTGCAGGTTTTTGTAAGGTCAATTGATTCGAACAGTGCAACATTTATGAACACAGTTCATGCTGTTTTTTTAATAAAACTATGAACCTCTGAAGGGTTACATGAGATAAAATGAATAAAATAGTTTCAAAGGATTAAAGTATTTACAAAAATGTTAACATAAACAGTGGGCTACGAAATTCTGTTTTAAATCATGAAAAAAAATTATGATATAGTTTATCTGTACTTAAAATAATCAAGAATTTAGCCTTATGGTTTATTTTGGGAATTATACAGAAACAGATTCTCCTAAAATATATCTTAGATCTGGTGTTTGGATTATATTTATACTTTGAATTATATTTATCCTTTTAGGTAGGTATGCATCCATATATCTTCTGTCTAGCTATGGATTAAATAATAAGATAGACTAGTCTCTTAAACATTGATTGTGCAACTAGCTTAGGAAAAGGAAACCTCCAAAATAACCCCAGGTTTCCTCTGCTTATATCGGAATTGTTTCCAGTCGTCTTGTACCACTCCTCTCCACTCCACTAGACTGAAACAATTCATGATATGTGTGTAGGAACATTAACAGTCGTCTTGTACTACTCCTCTCCACTAGACTGAAACAATTAATGATATTTGTGTGGGAACATTAACATTCGTCTTGTACTACTCCTCTGCACTAGACTGAAACAATTCATGATATTTGTGTGGGAACATGAACAGTCGTCTTGTACTACTACTCTCCACTAGACTGAAACAATTCATGATATGTGTGTGGGAAGATTAACAGTGGGCTAGTAAATTTGTAGAGATTTTTATGCATGGATTTTTATTCAAAACAAAATGTTATTTAAAATAATATAAATAATACGATCAAATGTATATGTACTTCAAATAGCATGTCTTTAATTTTTTAAATGAGATAATAAATAAATAATAAAAAATAAATAAGATAAATATTTTTCATAAATGATTCCTACATCAAAATATGGAATTACATAAATAAAGAAAATATATTCGACGATATTTTCATATATGGGTTTAGATAAAATACATAAGATTTAATAAAATATATTCTGCGATATTTAGTTTTATTCGTACATGGGTTTGGATACAAATACACAAAATATGCCATGAGGTTCGAGAATTTCAATTAAAATTATAACAAATTTTATTTAATTAGAATAGAAAAATTAAATTATGAAAATGGAAATGATAAAAATTTAATTAAACAAAAACGAAATTTAAGTTATAAAAATGAGAGGAAATTAAATTTTAAAATGTATCAAGAAAAATACCAAATTTAAGTTGTAAAACAGAGAAAGATTTATAAAATTAAACTGAAATTAAATTTGACAAAAAAGATAATTTATTAGAATTTTAGAAACTAAACTAAAATTACTACATATAAATACTTTGACGGTAAAAGAAACACAGGTGTTGATTTAGGAAGTAATAAAAAAGAAATTGCCATCTAACGAATTAAAAAAATAAAATTAAGAATAAAAAAATGAGATAATTTAAGTAAAGTGAGAAGAAGAATTTAAAAAAAAATAGAAAATATTTTAAAGCATTATGGGCTTTAAAAAAGAAATATCAAAGATAAAACTCAAAAGAAAAGCAAAGAATTAAAAAGAGGAATATTTGACAATTTTTTTATTTAGAAACAATCATCGCAAATTATTACAAAATAATATCTTAATTGTATATTAAAACACTAGAAAGCATTCTTACTTTCCTCTTGAAAGTAAAAAAAACAAACTAAACTACTATAGATACAACTATGTGCATTGGTAAAAAATGACCACATATTTAAATCAATTATTGGAAGGTAAAAGAAACACGGGTGTGAATTTAGGAAGAAACAAAATAGAAATTTCTATGAAACGAATTAAAAGAGGAATTTAAGAAAAAAGATCATTTATGTAAACATATGAGAACAATTCTTTTTTTTAAATAGAAAATATTTTAAAGCATTATGAGCTTTAAAAAAGAAATATCAAAGATAAAACTCAAAAGAAAAGCAAAGAATTAAAAAGAGGAATATTTGACAATTTTTTTATTTAGAAACAATCATCGCAAATTATTACAAAATAATATTTAACTTGTACATTCAAAAACTGGAAAGTATTTTTATTTTCCTCTTGAAAGTTAAATAGAAAAAAACTAAACTACTATAGATACAACTATGTGCATTGGTATGTGCGTTAATAAAAATGACCACATATTTAGATTGTAAGTGACATGTTGAGGTTATGCAGAAGAGTTTCGGATTCAACAATATATTCGACAGTTGGTGAGTAAAATTTTACTCAGTTAATGTCTTTTTAATAGTAATTTGATTTTTTAAGGTAAAAAAAATTGTTAAAATTTAAATCTAGATCACTAATAAAACTTAGTGTTTTAAATGTATTAAAAATTTAGTAAACTTTTCATATTATTTTACTGATATTTTGTTACGTTATCCTAAAAAAGGCAGAATGCCACTGAAGAGTAGGAGTCGACTGTTAATTTGGGACCAAATTTTAGGGGAATTCTAAGTAGGAATTGGTGCAGTGAGATGTTTGTTCACATTACATTTAAATTTCTCTATGTTGGTATAGTTAGGAAAATTTGAGAAGGGAGGTAATTCCTAAGGTTAGAAGTGCGAGGAAAGACGCTATTAGAGTAGAAATTAAATAATAACAAATCAGATTATTTAAGAAAATATATGAGAAAAAGACAATTTGTTATAAAAATAGAAAATATTTTAAAACGTTTACGGGTTTTACAAAATGAAATATCGAAGATAAAACTCAAAAGATAAGCAATGAAAAAAGGGAATTTTTATAATTAACAAGTTTAGAAACAAAAATAGCAAATTATTACAAAATAATATTCTACTTGTACATTTTAAAATAATATTAGTTTACTTTCCTCTTGAAAGTATTAGACAAATGTAAACAACCATAGATACAATGGTTTTGTGAGTTTGTAATGCCACTGAGATGTAGGGCTCTACCTTGAATTAGGGGTCATATTTATAATGCCATTTTATGTGGGGGGTTGTGCAGTAAAATGTTTGTTCACATTACATTTAAATTTAATTTACATTTCTCTATGTTGGTATGATCAGAAAATCAGGGAGAAAGGAGGGGATATCAAATGGATGCAGTTTAAAGAAACAAGCTAGTAGTGACATCGAATAGGTGAGATGTGGCTGATTTACTGGTTAGTCGTGGGTATTTACGTTAGGTGGAGGCATTAGTGAAGCACGTTAGTAGAATGCTTGTAAAACAACTAAAGGAATGCAACATTGTGTTCATAGGACAGAGGCTGGAACTTGGTTGATAGTGTGTGACCTATTAGATTATGACCTTTTTGGATCCTATCAAAAAGGGAAAAACTAGTTGTTGATGCACCAGCCCATATGTGGCAACAATAGTTTATGCATGGGTGAGTGGTGGATTTGTTGATATTGGAAACTAGCAGGTGTGAGAGGTGTTCTATCATGCTAGAGGGAGCCCACATTTGTTGCAGAAGCTTTGACAATTTTTTTTATTTGTTCAAATCCATGTTACCTGTAATGGACACATAGGTAGAGTTCCCGTCATCATGGCAATATTTGGTTGAAAAATGTTTCTTATAACTTTTAATCGAAAAGAACTTTGTCTTAGTAGCAATAAATCTGATCATCCATTTATGGTCATATTCTACTGCACAGCGTAATTCATTTTCTAAGGATTCAGCCATTGTCTTGTATATGTCTGCATTCGTTTTGACCACATGTCGTGAATAGAGCATGCTGTAATCAGTAAATCTATCTATCTCCGACACAATTGCATCAGGGTGTTCGTTAATGAAAATCAGGAATAATAAAGGTCATGATCGACTCCTGAGGCTAATCTAATTTAATGTCATTTTTAGATGTACGGCCAGCAAAGCAACCTGGATATTTCCTTTACCAAAAATGATCTGCCGAATTATCTCGCTATAAGAGTCACCAGCCCACAGTTGATGAAGGTGAGGTAGTGAGCACTCCAATAGAAGGTAACACAAAAATACCAAAATTTGCCATGAATTTAAGTATTCTAGTTTTCTCTCTTCGGATAAAAGGACATACGCGATCAACAAAATGCAATTGAAGATTCAAAGGCCATTATTATTTCTGGTAGTAGTGGCAATCTACTTGAAGTTCCTTGTCTATTTCATTTCAGTGTGGCAGCTGTTCGAATTGATTCATTGTATTTGTCTTACCTCATGGTGTCACTGACAGCGACATTTTCTGTAACACAGGCTCTGCCCCCTTCTAATTGCCTCCAACAACATTTGCATAGATCGGCTTATTTTACTCTACTGATTGTATCCATTAGAATTATCTATTCAGTTATCCTATCCTTTTGACAATGCACTTGCCTTTCGCTTAGTATGCCGATGGATATTCGAAGGTGGGAAGATGTACACTGAGTTCTAACAGATAGAAAAGACCTTCCTTCTAGTAATAATGTTTGGGACGTCTGGAAGCTCGTTTCAAAAATAGAAAACCATCCAATCCGAACAACTAATCAAAAGTACAAGAAGATTTCAGAAATGCAAGTTTTAGATGCAACACTTTCATATATGTTGTCGACATATGCCGAAATGGTCATTCGTGATTTGGTTGTCCGGTGATAATGCTACGTGGAGAATGTTGTGAATTAAGGTCCGTTTTTAGAGGCAAATTCTCCCTTTTCCTTAGCTGATGACATACTCTTAGCACAGAACCTGTTATATGCATGTATATCTAGACACTAGAGCTCGACTGTCTCAATCTATTAAATGTGGTTCGAAATACGAGTCTATGGTATCAGCTTTTCGTCAAACATCTGAATCACTCATGTTGGGAATAACTTGTTTTATTAAAAAGAAAGTTATTTTCAACATGAGTGAGTGACACTTGACGGACATATTAAGCATGACTACTTCATTCATCAGTTACTAAATTATATGAAACCAGTGAAATAAATGACCATCAACATTTTGTTTACGTGTATAACCGAAGTGCTTAAGCTTTCTTAACGATTCAGTTAATCACAAAATGCCAAACCATTCATACATATGAAATACAATTTTATCAGACTGGAAATAAAAAATACTGAATATTTCGTCACACAAAAACACATTTTCGTAAATAAATTGAATATTTTTTCAAATTAAATAAAATTAAATAAAAATTTAATAATAATAATTAAAAAAAATATATTATGGCTTATGTTTTAAAAACTTTTCATCAAAACCACTGTACAAAAATATTTATTGCTTATCTAAAATGACAAAGCATTTGAAAATATATTTGTTCAAATTTTATATAAATGTTGTTTCATAAGAATTTATCCATTTTGAACGGTTTAATTTAATTCATTCCAAAACATTAATCATATTTCGAATATATGGTTGTATTTCTATTTTCCTCTGACAATATTTGATCTTACAATTTTTAGTCTGCCTGTAAGATTTGTGATGTCTTTATTATTATGGCTGTTAGATCTTCTGACTTTAAAATGTTCATGTTTTATTGTTTCTTGAAATAACGTTTTATTCTATTTTGGCTTATTCAACATCATATCCAAACATATAACCTTATTCGGTATAATAAATATAATAAAATATTTCATTACATGTGAAAAAAATGAATGGTTTCTTTGGTTATGTTTTATGGCATATCAACACATTGTGGGTAATGCTGGTGATTTTAATATATTCTCCAATTTCTTGGTATTTATACAATAATTTGTTGAACAGATTCTTGCACGTCAAATATGTTTGTAAATCCCATGGCTTAACCTGGTCAGTCAAAAGTTTTGTGAATGTTTAATGCCATATCATGTAAAAACGAAAAGTTATTCATGTATAAGTATTGCAACAAATGTCAGCATTATATTTTAAATTTAAGTAATAATTAACTTGGAGACTTCTTCATAAAATTGTACATTACTTCAATGTTGCGTTTTTGTCATTTAATAATAACTGTTACGTCATCTCGGCATTTAAGAATATTTTTTTTGCCCAGAACATGTATAAAGATTAATAATTTTTCTTGAAATGTGTTTTTTTAATTTTTATATTGTAGAAATTCCAACAATCAAATAAAAGCAAAATGTCTAATTAGATTTGCATGTATTTACGTTCCTTTATTTTTTCTTTAAAATATTTTTTTATTATTTTACATATTTGCAGAATATCCAGCATTCATGAGACGAACAAGTATTATAAAGTTTGAATGTATCTTCATTGGCTTGGTGACTTGAAATATTGAAATGACTTATGGAAGTATATTTTTGGATTTCTTGATGTAAATCAAACTAGAGTTAAAAGCAGAAAACGACAGAAATCATACCCTTATGAACTATGTGATTATTTTCATTCATCAAATCGGACTTTGGAAAACAAACTTTCTTGTAAAATGTATATGTATTTCTTCTCTTTCTAGTCTTATGAAATAATTGAATACTTGTTGCAAAGTCAAATTTCAGGTATCCAAAATAGTGAACGAGAAACAGATACTGCTAATGGTAAAAACCTTAATTATAGTAAAATAATCAGCAAATTGGTCAATTTTGTTGAATAATCTATTAAAATAAGTATAAAATGATTTATGTTGGACCAAATTCTAGAGAATAACTATACATTATGTTATTTATCTCAGTCAACGTTTGACAGGAAAAAGAGAACATTAATGGAATATTCAATATCTATGTATCATATAGAGATCAGGTGTAAGTCCCAGGGGCCCCTTGATTTATGAGAACTTCGACTGAAACGAAAAATAAGAGAAACTATATTCTAGTGAGTATGCGGCTCTTCTTTTACAACTAAAAAAAATATGTTGCAACATATGCGAACACATACTGGAGAGAACCCATATATTTGTGAAGTATGTAGCACTTCTTTTACAACTAAACAAAGTATGTTGCAACATATGCGAACGCATACTGGAGATAAACCATATTCTTGTGAAGTATGTGGATCTTCATTTACAACTAAACAAAGTATGTTGCAACATATACGAACGCATACTGGAGAGAAACCATATTCTTGTGAAGTATGTGGGTCTTCTTTTACATTGAAACAAAGTATGTTGAAACATATGCGAACGCATACTGGAGAGAAACCATATTCTTGTGAAATATGTGGTTCTACTTTTACAATAAAACCAAATATGCTACGACATATGCGAATGCATACTGGAGAGAAACCATATTCTTGTGATGTATGTGGCTCTTCTTTTACACAAAAACAACATCTGTTGAAACATATGCGAACGCATACCGGAGATAAACCATATTCTTGTGAAGTATGTGGTTCTACTTTTACAATAAAACAAAATATGTTACGACATATGCGAACGCATACTGGAGAAAAACCATATTCGTGTGAAGTATGTGGATCTTCTTTTACAGAAAAACAACATATGTTGAAACATATGCGAACGCATACTGGAGAGAAACCATATTCTTGTGACGTATGTGGCTTTTCTTTTACACAAAAACAACATATGTTGAAACACATGCGAATGCATATCGGAGATAAACCATATTCTTGTGATATATGTGGCTTTTCTTTTACACGGAAACAGAATATGTTGACACATATGCGAATGCATACTGGAGAGAAACCATATTCTTGTGAAGTATGTGGCTTTTCTTTTACGACTAAACAAATTATGTTACGACATATGCGTGAGCATTCTGGAGAGAACTTCGGTTGAGGTAAGTGTTCCTAATGATGGGAGCCTAAACAGAGCTAAAAAGTTGAAAATAACAAAATATCAAGGTCTAATGTATGATATGAAAAGAAACTTTAATCTCAAACAAATCTCGATCATTCCACTTATAGGAGCCACTGGACTCATGCAGAACTTGATAAAGTATTTGGAAAGTATACCTGGTGAAGCAAGCGCAAGAGGAATCCAAACTACTGCACTTAAGAGAACAGTCAGAATTATTAAAAGAGCTCTCGGTTGGAGTCTGTAAATAGTGGGTGATCGTATGAAATTTGGAAGAATGCCCCGTCCCCAACAAATGAAAGAAAATGAAAATAATTTTTTTTTAAAGATAAACTAAATTGTTCGTAATAATTGTGAAATCGTTTTAAAATAAATTATATGTTGCATGCGAACAGTTTCTGTAAAAAAACAGTATTCTTGTTAATATATCGCACATACCTTTTAATCAGATATACTATGTTGAAGCACAGCTGAACACATACTAAATGAAAACTTAATTACTGTGTCGTATATTGCTCTTTTTTTAGACAAATCCAATTCGCTGATGCTTAAGAGAAACAATATTATCAAACTATTTAGTTCATTTAGAATGAAACAGCATATGTTACAACACAGGCGAAAACATACATGAGTGAAACAATATTTATTTTGCCGTGTATGTTTATTACAAGAAACCCACATGAGGTGTGTCATATGCGAACACATACTGGAAGGAAATTATATTCTTGTTGAGTGTGTGGCTCTTTTACACCGAAATAGAATATGTTACGTCACATAAAAATAAATGATAGAAACCACATTCTTGTGAAATATGTGACTCGTCTTTTTCAAAAGAATCCATTAAGTCTCAGCCTATAATAACACTGAAGAATATTTAACACTGAAGTTAATGTTTATTCATTCACACAAATGTCTAATATGTTTAACACTGAAGTTAATGTCTATTCATTCACAGAAATGTCTAATATGTTTAACACTGAAGTTAATGTCTTCATTCGCACAAATGTCTAATATGTTTAACACTGAAGTTAATGTCTATTCATTCACACAAATGTCTAATATGTTTAACACTGAAGTTAATGTCTATTCATTCACACAAATGTCTAATATTTTTAACACTGAAGTTAATGTCTATTCATTCACACAAATGTTAATATGTTTAGCTCATACGAAAGCATATTTCATAGGAACCAAAATGTGAAGTATGTTGTTCTTTTTCAGTAAAACGTTATACTGAAGAATACTGATTGTGAAATATGTGCTTTATCTCTTCCACGAAAACCAAGTTGGTTGCAACACATACGTACACATACTGTTGCTAAATTCCAGTAATCATCCGAGCCATTTATAACTTTGTATTTACCCGGCAATTTACCTGGTGCACCAATTACAAAACAAATGTCAAAAGCATTGCACTGAAACAGTTTGAATCGTAAAATGATCTCTGAGAATCTCTAGAATAGCAGGTGAATGTCTGGCATCTGGTAGGATGCCCCATCCCCAGTAAAGACAAAGAGTATTTATTTACCCCTCTCCAGCAGTTAGGCACAAGGCCAGTTTTATCTTATTCCCACAAGTAAGATATGATCCAAGGACGGGTCGGGAAAGTGGGGTTTGAAAAGCCAGCGCCCGGGAGGTAAGCACACTGGCCAGTAACAATTGACTGGTCAGCCCCGTCGGCATTCCCCGGTAGGTGCGCCTCAGGCAGTAAGTAATAAACTTACTCCTCCCCAAAGAGGGGAGGAGAAGCCTGGGAGGGTGGACTAGCTTACTTGTTACTTGTTTTTTTTTAAATTTGTTGAGCTAGGCACCTTACAAGCGTAAGGCTTATGAATCGTGTCTATTTCCATTATTATTTGTAATGGAAACCTTTCTGAAATTGATTGTCTTTTGCCATAGCAACATTTCTATTTCGGATATATTATAAATCCTTTATGTTTTTTCTATAACCTTGTGAATTAATCACATGTTTTTGTTAATAAAGACTATATATATGTATGTGTGTGTAATGTTGATAAAATGAAACAATGTTTTACATTAAGTATTTTAAACATTCATTAGTATTGGGACTATTCATTTATGAGAAATTGATTATTCCCAAATAAAAAATATTATTTTAAAACTATTTCAGTCCATCGTAGATTTTAATTAACATATGTATTTTTTGACTGATGACACTAAAAAAAATTCTGATAATAATCAGACAAACAAGTATATCCGAGTCAGAAACTCATGGTGTCAGAAGTTGGGTATAAATAAAACCGAAAGCAGAATGATATAGTATGAACTAAACCTAAATTTGAAATTAATTGTTTTCCCTATTATGATACTATCGTGGCCAAGCGACAACCCATTGTGACAAGACTCTGGCACGTGTTGTGTCTTGTAGCAATATGTTTCATCTACAGCGATACAAGGGTTTCATTTGATCTGACCAGTTCCTTGTCGATAGCTTTGTGGTGATACTGACCTCACTAGTTCAGACGAAGGGTAATTCTTTGTTAGCATAACTTTTCTGCAGCTTTTGAGAAAATGTCTTTACTTCTGGTACTAAGTATGGTTGAGTCTGCAAGCTAAAACAAAATGGAAAGATAACAATATATCATTTTGTTAATTTCAATTCTTTTTATTCAATCGCCAATGCATAAATTTAATTCTGCTTTTTCAAAGCTAGCCGTGTAACGGACATATGTTTCTTGTTGTATTGATTGCCGACGTTATATATTGCTTTTTTGGGTTAATGCTAATGAGTATAACATTTTCAAAATAGCGAATAAACCGGGTTCATTTTCGTACATAGCCAGCAAATAGATTTTCTCTCAACTTATGTTCTAGACAAATTGTATAAATGTATCTTTGCGCTTGTTTACATAACTCACCATTATAAGTAAACACATCGAAGTGGTGGTTGCTATGAGTATATATTCATTTATTTAAGTATTTGCGAATAATGTTGGAGTGCATTCGAATTTGTATTCCAACAATACTAAGACTTTCACCCTGAAGACAGAATTATTGGCTCTGAGAAATACAATATTATCTTTAATATTTTGAATATCTTACAATTGGTGTGTATGCTGCTTGGTTTCGGGAAGCTTGATGGAAGTTGATTCACACTGTAAAATATTGCTTGTACAAGACGGTGGGTTGCTCTGAGATGAATTATTTCAAACTTCAACACATGTCTCAGATCTTAAGAAAATTATTAACAATTGCCCGTTTACATATAACAGTTGAATAAAGGGATGAAGTAAATATTCCTTGACTGTTAGAATGCGTGCACATACATCCTTTTATTAGAAGCTGCTTAGACATTTTTAGGGTTATCTGTCGATTGACTAAAATGTCAACAGAAAACACCAATAACTACTCAAAAAAGTTTACTCAGACTTTCATATTGATCAAAGCGAATTACAGTCGCTGCTGTTTATGTTAGGGTGCCTAAAATGTGAGTCCCCTTATTATCCTTTTATCTTCCTCCTTAAGCAGGTGAAAGGTCATTCTATTTGTGTCTGGGTCAGCAATATTGGGCCATGTATACACTGATAAAATATCATTCAAAGGTGTTCACTGTCCTCTGCTTGAAGATCTACTGGGTTCTGCGCTGATATTAAATGTATGTGACTACCTAAGGACGGAAAACATGGAATGACGAAGGACCCCGGTGACAGTGGATTTGAGATCCCAATTCACGTGCTGAATATGGATATGTTTTATCCTGAAATACGGTGAAATCTCGACTGTTTCCTCCGACAATCTACTGAGACTATGGAGTTTATAGATCCTAGAATTCCTACTTCATAAGAAAGTATTAAGCGTACTTCTTATCTAAAGATGGTGACGATATACTCCTCGTAACGCAAGAAAGAGACCTTTATAAAAGGTTCAATCTCTCGCATTCAACTGACCCCTCCAAAAATTAATTTGACACAACTCTTATTGATCCCACTAAGTGCACTTACAACGAATAACTTTAACCAAACGACAGTAACTCAAATTTTAGCACAACAAATATGAAAATGTCGGTCTCTACATAGACACTTCTATTAAAATCATTATCGTTTCAAGCAAGGTTTTAACAAATAGTTATTCCAGTAAATAATATCTCCATTATCGACAACAAAAATGTTAGAGAAAAAATGGGAACTAGTCTCGCTTTCCTACTCAAAACCAACCATAAATAAAAGCAAGTGTTACTTGAAGAGACGACTGACACACAAAGTTGACATACAATAAAATTCAGTAAAACATTTAGATTTAGTTTTCTTTCAATATATTTTACTTTCGACAGAACGTTTTGAATTCTCAGTCTACAGTAAAACGCGTTACCAGGGAAAACGCAAACATTCATAATAACGCAGTGTGCGTCGACAAATAAGGAAAAGAGTTAAACTCATGTGCGTTTATTTAACGTTTGTTTTGACAAACGTTGACACGATCAAAAATGAAGAAATAAACATTTACTACAAGTCCTAAAACAATTGAATGCACATATAGTCTAGTCGAAATGTGGCTGAACCTCAAACAAATTGCTAACAAAGGTTTTTAACTTTGATGTTGTGCATGAATAACCTTTAAGATAAAAGAAAATTTTACCAAAATTAGCCTATCGGAAAAAAAGTCAACGGGTGCCATTTTAAAAATCCAACTTAACAATATTAAAATTTCGAGACATAAAATTCCTGACAAGTATGTTCATTATTCCTGATAATTACTGACAAAAATAAACGTTTTTCCTGACAATAAACTTTATTAAATTAGAAATTAAAAACATTTTGAATGAAAACCTACACAGAGCCAACCCTAAGCCAGCTTGACATTTTATAGGTGTTTTAAATTGTAATGATAGGTACTTATTGTAAGGAACATGAACATGAAGAGGGCTTACTTGCGAAACGTCCTCGGGTTTGCTTGTCCTGTGCGCTGCGAGTGAAAGAAAGAAAGAAAAAAATCCAACATGGCGTCCCTGAATGTTTATTACATACAGTTCACGCAAAATCTCGCAAAGTCTCGTTGCACGTATGGAAATTAGGTGTGACTCGATATTATAAAAAGCGAGTCTCGTACCGTCTCAGAGAAACGGAGTGTGTGAAGCGAATGCACGTGTCGAGCAGTGAGAGCTGCTTTGGAGGTTAACAGTGATTTGCGACCTTCGTTATTACTACAAGCTATCTCGGCGATGGACAAATTCGACTTGAGATTAATACCCGAGTTCGACGGCTCCCCCCTCCGGACCCTCTGTAGTCGAGTGGTGGGAGAAAGCCGAGCGCGTCTGCAGACTTTGCAATATAAAGGATCCTGCACTGGTCATCCGGCTGAGGCTGACCAAAGGAGCATATTCGGTGTATCAGCAACTCGGAGACGAACCAGGCCTGGAGGAAATTAGGCAGGCGCTATACGCAGCCTTTGCTGTGGACCCTTTCGTCGCCTGGAGGCAGTTCACCGAACGGCGGCTTGGGCTAGATGAGACTGTGGACGTCTACCTGGCCGATTTGAGGAGGCTAGCCGCGCCGTTTGGTGGAACAAGCGAGCGAATACTGGGATGCGCTTTTCTGAGTGGACTCCCAAACGACGCCAGCAGACTGCCGCGAGCATCGTCCAGACTCAGTGAGATTGGGCTTGACGAGTTGTTGGCCAGAGCCCGAAACGTTTTGAAAGAGGACACAGAGCCGGTTTCGGCAGCTGCGGAAGCGTCTTCACCACCAACAGAAGACGTGAGATGCTACAAATGTGGCGGGCCGAATCATTTTTCAAAAGACTGCCGAAGCCGAAGCGGTGCAAAGGACGCGCCCGATCGAGGAACGTTAAAACGCGTGCGTTGTTACCGGTGCAACAAGCTGGGTCACGTGGCAAGAGGTTGTCCGGGAAACGGGCAAGGGGAGTAAGCTCTAGCGCCAGTCTTCTCCCCAGATCGTCGCCAAATAAGGCACTACCCGCAGTGAGCGTGCGCGTAAACGGGCGTAGGCGCTTCGCGCTCGTAGACACCGGGTGCACGCAGACCCTCATGCGCATAGCATGCTGTGACGCATGCGATAAGGAAAGGATCCCGGTATTGACGGTTGGCAGTGGCTCGATTGCCTCTTGTGGCGTTAGCATCATTCGCGCAGATGTCGGCGATGGGCCCACAGTAACCGTACGAGCCTTGGTTATAAACGGTGACCTGCTCGGTTACGACCTGCTCCTGGGAATGGACGTCATCAAGGAATTGGGAGGTTTACGCATTGATGGTGAGGGTAGGGCACATTTTGCAAAAGCGGACCTTGCTCTGAGTGCAGCTATGAAGCTGGAACAGCTTGATTTTTGTGCGGAATTCGACCAGCGCACAAAGTCCTGGACAGCCTCCTGGAAGTGGTCGGAGGAGCAGCCACCCGAGAAATTATGCAATAAGGTGCCAGAATACAAAATTCCCCCCGGAGCTCGTGCAGAATACGACAAGGAACTACAAACTTGGATTAGTAATGGATGGCTAGTTCCGTATTCAGAGAAGGAATTGGGTCCTCCAAAGTGCCATGACCTCGTTAATGGCGGTTATCCAACAGAATAAGCAGAAGGTGAGGCCGGTGCTCGACTATCGAGAATTGAATGAGCACGTGGACCCTTTTACAGCTCGCGCGGACGTATGCACTGAAAAGTTGAGGGAATGGCGGCAAGCGGGATCTAATGTATCTGTACTGGATCTTCACAAAGCATACCTTCAAGTTCGTGTACACAAATCACTATGGCCCTATCAAACGGTGCTCATCAGGGGGAAAAGGTATTGCCTAACCCGCATGGGATTTGGACTTAATGTGGCGCCATTAATTATGCAAATGATTGTTGACACCATTCTGACTAAAGATGAGCGCATTCAGCGGGCAACGTCTGCATATATTGATGACGTGTACGTGGACGAGGAAATTGTATCTGCGGCGCGCGTGAGGGAGCATCTCTACAACTTTGGCCTTCTCAGCAAGGAACCGGAAAGGCTACGGGATGGCGCACGGGTACTTGGTTTGCAGGTCTGGGAGGAAGATGACGTTCTGTATTGGAAACGAGGAAATGAAACCCCGGACATGCCTTGTATTGTTACACGACGAAACATATTTTCCTTGTGCGGAAAGTTAGTTGGACACCTTCCTGTGGGTGGCTGGCTTCGTGTTGCGGTGGCATTTATTATGCGAAGAGCCTCCGACGTCACCACTGGATGGGATGACGAAACTCATGACGTCCCTCTCAATACAATGCTCAAAGAAGTCCTCACCAGGGTGCACAAGGAAGACCCAACGCGAGGCAGATGGTGCGTCGACAGCCAGAACCTTAGTGTGTGGGTTGATGCAAGCTCTCTCCCCATTGGCGTATCGGTTGTCCATGATGGAATGGTGGTGGAAGACGCTTGCTAGTTACGCCCAGAAAAGGACTTCCAGCACATAAACCTGGCAGAACTTGATGCAGTTATCAAGGGATAAACTTGGCAATCCTTTGGAAGACGACCACCCTGCGACTATTCACGGATTCTGCTTGCCTCCATAAGTGGATTTTAGATACTCTCACCGGGAGAGCCAGAGTACGAACCAAAGCCACGAGCGAGATGCTCATCCGACGGCGGCTCGACACGATCATGAAGCTGGTGAACGAATATGCGCTGTCAATAGAGGTGTCCCTGTCTCATTGATTGTGGTCCATCCAGGTTTGCGATATGGCGCATGCTGCGCCGGCAGGATGCAGCCAGCATCGTCCGTCAGTTAAACAGTATTTTTCTTGAACGTGGCCCCCCAACGGAGATATTAACCGACAATGGCGCTGCATTCACTAGTGAGCAGTTCAGAAAGTTTGCTGATGGCTGGGGAGTACACCTGAGGTTTCGATGCGCGCACGTACCGAGTGGAAATGGGGTCATCGAGCGGAATCACAGAACCGTCAAAACCATTGCGGCCAGGACGGGCTGCACGGTATTTGAGGCAGTCTACCTGTATAACGTAACCCCAAAGGATAATGTTTCACCCTCTACGGCGCCGGCTGACACCTTACACAGGTATCACGTCAGGGTGAAAGGCATAGAGACTAACCCGCTGCCCGAACTGGAAGTAACCAAAGAGAAACTAAAAAAAGGGGATGTCGTCTGGATTAAGAACCCGCGCGGCAGGTGTACGACGAAATACGGAGTTGGACGCGTCACCGAGGTAATAAGCCCACAGGCAGTGCGAGTCGACGGTATGCCCCGTCACATTAGAGACCTACGGTTAGCAACGCAACCATCACTGGACGACAAGAGCGAGTCGGAGTCAGAGAACAGTGAGGCATCGCTCTGGCTTGCAGCAGCCCCATCGGACAGTGACTCGGATATCAGCAGTATTCCAGCGGACGCGATGTTTCTCGACCGCGGACGAGAGCACAAGCGAAGATGAGGCTTGCGTTGTCCCCCTCCGAAGAAGGAACCGGCGAAGGCGATCGAGGCCTCCCTGCCATCTCTGTGATCATGAGATCAGGGGGAGTGTAGGGAACATGAACATGAAGAGGGCTTACTTGCGAAACGTCCTCTGGTTTGCTTGTCCTGTGCGCTGCGAGTGAAAGAAAGAAAGAAAAAAATCCAACATGGCGTCCCTGAATGTTTATTACATACAGTTCACGCAAAATCTCGCAAAGTCTCGTTGCACGTATGGAAATTAGGTGTGACTCGATATTATAAAAAGCGAGTCTCGTACCGTCTCAGAGAAACGGAGTGTGTGAAGCGAATGCACGTGTCGAGCAGTGAGAGCTGCTTTGGAGGTTAACAGTGATTTGCGACCTTCGTTATTACTACACTTATATGCTTAATAATAAACTAACACCAGAAAATGACTAGCCCTTTCATTTGTTTTAATGTTTTTTTTTAATTTCTTATACAAATATGAATATAAAAAGGTACAAAAACAGAATAAGTAGCCTTTTTCAAGGCAACAATTGTCTTCTTAATTCCTGACATTTAAACGTAAACAATATGTACAAAATCAGTACAATTTACAATAAAAGAATGGTCGGTCGAATGCTGAGGCAAGGGACTTGCATAACCACTACAGAACAAGTTCATGAACGGACAAAATAACATTCTTTGTCAAGAACTAGTCAATGGTAACGTCAACATCATCAAGTTCTGGCTGTGCTAAGTTGCTGCAGTGGATGCCTTTGCAATTACTACACAAGTTTGAACAGTCAATGCCATCTTTCTTGCAGCTGCATCTTGCTGCAGTACACCCTCATGTACAGTTACATCTAATTATAGCCAAAAATGTACAGGATCAGCTGGCAAGTCTGTCTTGATTGGTTGTAATTTACCATCTGAAAGTTTCCTTCCAAACTTGTCAGGTTTTAGTATATTTCTACATTTCAACCATTGTACATGTACACTAAAGTCTTCTCCCCAGCTTCTATAACCTTTTCTGCACTGCTATCATTGCAAAACACTTCTGCCAGTTTGAGGAAGTTTCTATTGTTTATCACCTTTCGAGGGATTCTGCCTTCCTAATTTCATAAACACTGGATGTAGAATCACAACCCAAAAGTGCATAGATTAAAAAAATGTTAAAACAGATCACATATCTCAAAGATTTCCTCATCTCTTTGATGTTCCAGACCTTCACACTTTTTGCACTATCATTTGGTTGTGGCGTGAACAAGATATTGTAACTATCATCTCTATTAGCATGACATAGAAAGACCAATAGGCATCTGCTATCAAAATGGTTTATCCCGTATGTGTCAGTTCTAGAGCAGTCTTCACAATCAATACGTCAGCGTCTCCAGATGCATGGACTACTTTACAACCTGCCTCCGTCAAACTCTTTCCCAGCAAGTTGATGAACAATTGTTTGTTTTCTTGATTAGCTAGGAAAACATCCTTGTTTAATTTAAACAACATTAAAGTGTCAGTGACACATTAACACCAACAGAGCCCCCTGCTCGTCATCGGTGAGTCGCGTCTTTAATGGATGGACCACTTTCATACCCATCAAAGACAATGCATGCTTTTCCATATCTAGTTCTGACATATTTGCTGTATTTGGCACAGATTTTATCAAAGGTATGACTTTTTTGCAATGGGAGGTGTTGAAATAGAGCTCCACCATCGATAGCCTTTTACATGGCTGTATAAGCCAGGTCAGGTGCGGCTTTTGTAGAAACTACCCAGATGTCTGCTCCCGAGATGGTATTCCACACATATAAAGTCCTTCATGTATAACCTATATGGAACAATGACTTGTGTTCATTTTTCTTTCGGGCAACACGTTTTTCCTTCTTTTAACTGTATTATCCAAACGCATGCGTACTTCGAGACGTTCTCCCCACAACTGCCATCAACCCAAAAGACACCGCTTTTTATTCAGCGTTCTTTTCCGCACCTGATTTGAATAATGCAACCCCAAAAAACACCAGCCTTTTATTTAGCGTTCTTTACCGCACCTGATTTGCATAATGCAACCCAAATAAACACCTGCCTTTTATTTAGCGTTCTTTACCGCACCTGATTTGCATAATGCACCCCAAATAAACACCTGCCTTTTATTTAACCTTTTTTGCCGCACCTGATTTGCATAATGATACCCAAAAAACACCAGCCTTTTATTTAGCGTTCTTTACCGCACCTGATTTGCATAATGCAACCCAAATAAACACCTGCCTTTTATTTAGCTTTTTTTGCCGCACCTGATTTGCATAATGCAACACCAAAAAACACCTGCCTTTTATTTAGCCTTTTTTGCCGCACCTGATTTGCATAATGCAACCCAAATAAACACCTGCCTTTTATTTAGCGTTCTTTACTGCACCTGATTTGCATAATGCAACCCAAATAAACACCTGCCTTTTATTTAGCCTTTTTTGCCGCACCTGATTTGCATAATGCAACCCAAAAAAACACCTGCCTTTTATTTAGCCTTTTTTGCCGCACCTGATTTGCATAATGCAACCCAAAAAAACACCTGCCTTTTATTTAGCTTTTTTTGCCGCACCTGATTTGCATAATGCAACACCAAAAAACACCTGCCTTTTATTTAGCCTTTTTTGCCGCACCTGATTTGCATAATGCAACCCAAATAAACACCTGGTTTTTATTTAGCGTTCTTTACCGCACCTGATTTGCATAATGCAACCCAAATAAACACCTGCCTTTTATTTAGCCTTTTTTGCCGCACCTGATTTGCATAATGCAACCCAAAAAAACACCTGCCTTTTATTTAGCCTTTTTTGCCGCACCTGATTTGCATAATGCAACCCAAATAAACACCGACTTTCATTTAGCGTTCTTTTCCGCACCTGATTTGCATAATGCAACCCAAATAAACACCGCCTTTCATTTAGCGTTCTTTTCCGCACCTGATTTGCATAATGCAACATCAAAAAACACCTGCCTTTTATTTAGCCTTTTTTGCCGCACCTGATTTGCATAATGCAACACCAAAAAACACCTGCCTTTTATTTAGCCTTTTTTGCCGCACCTGATTTGCATAATGCAACCCTCACTTTCTTTTCCTCCGGACCCGCGTGATGGCTGCTACACTCCCCCTTGATCTCTTGATCACACATGATGCAGGGTGGTGGTGGCCTTTTGATTCGTGAGCTTCTCCGAAGTGGGACATGTATCTTAGTTTCTGCTTCTGAATCGTCCGATAAAGTTTCCGCTACTAAATCTACTGACAAAGTTTCTACTTCTGAACTTGGGACTGATTTTTTATTAACCTCGTCAAACGAAGGCAAGATAGAGAGAGAAAAAAGGAAAAGTTCTTTCAACTCAGGGCCGATCGACACCGAACGGATAAAACAGAAAATATAAGGGAAGATAACTCTAGTCCAGTTATTACGATGTATGACGAGAGTGAAATAATCAACAGCTTTTATTATTCTTTTAAAATGCTTTAGATTATGTTTCCGGTTCACTTTTATTGTTACTAAATTGTTATAAAATATTTGCTTTAAAAATTACTATTAAAATACTAAGCTATTTTATTATATTTTCATAAAAAATCAACACACATATATTATGTTGCTGTTTTATTAAATAAAAGACAGTCCAAAACTTGTGTTATATCAATAAAAAGAAGACATTTTGTTATTAAAGATTTATATTATATTTTCATTAAAAAAATCAAAACCCATATTTTATAATTTGTTTTGCTAACAACTTATTTTATTATAATAAAAATACAATTCTAAATCTTCCGTTCTTATTTTTGAACAGGTGACAAAATCATATTTTTGTATTTATTTCTAACACTAACATTATTAATATAATGTATTTGTCAAGTCTCAAATAAATATAAATTGTTTTTATCATTTCTGATCATCCGTACTTTAAATTAATGAAAATATAATAAAAAATCTTTAAATTATTTTTGCTTTGTGTCATTTTTCTATTTATTAATTTCGACCATTTTTACCGTACCATTTGTTTTTGGTTCTATTTTTACTGAGTAGCCCAGAACATACCGACAAATGTAAAGCTAGCCAACTTATAGACAGGGGTTGCAGGTTTAGTGTTCATTGCCTGTATTTCCGTCCGAGTTGGTTTAATGAGGGACACAATCTTGTATTATTAATGAACTTCATGAACGTGATATAAATATTTCCCAATAGTAAAACATTTTCAGCAGCAAGTGTAACAGCACAGGTAGAGCTGCCTGCTATATTGCACAGTAAAAAAGACGAGGGAAAAATGACACCGGTAAAATGGCACAGGTAAAAATGGCACCAGTAAAAATAGCACAAGTGAATGAATAGGAAAAAAATGACACAAAGCAAGAACAATTCAGTAACAGAAAGTTAGGATCGTTCAGGAGAAGCGGGACTTCGCCTCGAGTTTTAAATACGAGTTCATCACCCATTCTTTAAAATCAGTATTTAAAAAAAAGTTTTTTTCATTGTTGTTTTAAAGCAAATAAAAGTTACTTTTCTAAGTTTTTGTAGTGGGCTGGTTTCTTTAACCTCTAGTTTTAAATAGGGTCTAAGTCAAATAGGTTAAAATAAGTATGTAATCATTTGGTAAAAGTAGAGCAAGCAGCCGAAAAATATAAAAAATAAAAACAACGAGAAATTACTTATTCCAAACGCAGTTGAATACAATTATCTACTGACCTGTATACTTTCAATGTGCTGAAACTGTGTTTAAGTTATTTATTCCAAAATTTGATTTCGTTCAAAGCAATCTTTACACACAGGAGAAAACACAAATGGCTGCTTGTCGCTTAACTGTTGGCAAGGGCTAAATTCCTGAAAAGTTTACTTATTCGACCACTAACCCTTAGTTTGAGTTTAAAAACCCCTGCATACTTACGGTTAGTGGTAGGGTAAGCGATCTTTTTTATAAATCTTCAAGAATAAAGCTCCCCAACATTAAAATGGCAAGTGAATATTTTTAGCTATGTATCGTAAAGACAGCTTACAAATATTGAAATAAAACACTTTAAAGCAGTTTCAGCATGTTAAAAGTATACAGGTCGGTTTATAATTAAATTTTAATGCGTTTAGTATGAGGCATTCGTGATTGTTTTTTGTTTACTACTTCTCAACTGTTAACTATTCTGCACTCTTACCATTTACTATATTGTTTTCATGAAATAAAATCGAGTTGTGGCATTAAAAAGGAATATAAGAGAGGTTTAGGTAAATCGAAGCAATCAACAAAACAATATCATGTGTGTATGTCTAGCATTTATTTGGGAACTACACAAAAAAGCTGATTTATTCATTTTCAAATTTTTTCGAAGGGAATCATAGGAACATTTTTGCAATATTAATTTTGTTGGGGACACAGAAAAAGAATAATAAGGGGCGACATGAAAGGCGATTTTTATGTTATTATGTAATATTTCGTTACTTTACGACACTTTGAGAAATGTTAATCGTCCATCCACTTCAGGGATTATATATCGTTCCTATAGCTTCTGCAACTCTTTTCTATAAAATGACGAATTATTACATAATACCATCACCAGTCCGCTCCAGGCTACTGTGGAGGTCTGCATTTATGCCGGACGTCAATAGAATACTAATAAGTCACAAACTGCTACAAGGGTGTGTAGAAAGACCCTCATAAAAAGATATATTCTGAAACTACATTAACCAGAGTACTTAGATAAGTATGTTTTCATTTGACCAAACGTATGCTAGACAATTAAATCGGCCTTGCACCGGACCAATATTTAAAAAAATGAAAGATCAGGTAAATTTCTCACACTTTTATTATAAATTTTAATTAAAACAATGAATTATATTTTTCAAAAAGGCACATGTGTCGTGTAGTATGAATTATTTTTATAGATCTATTCATAAGAAAATCTAAATCACTCAGTTCGTAGAACATCAGACTGAAGATCTCAAGGTTTCGGTTTCGATTTCCAGTCATATTATCCACTTTATTTGTTGGAAATTTATAATTTAGTATGAATACATTATTTTCTATTTCTAAAAGAAGTTTCGATATTTCATCAAAAATTGTGACTGACCGACAAACAGACACACACACACACACACACACACAGAAAATGTCCATAATAATGAATGGATGTTTTTATTACGAATTTAAATATTTCAATGAATACATTTTCCCCTTTTTTATACTAATGTAGTTGTACATTAAAAACATTTAAGGTGGCCTTATTTCTAACACATAGCAAATTGGATATTCTTGTACAAGAAATGTATTAATAGATATTTTACTGGATCAATAATCCTCTGTGCTTTTTACTGATGAGCTAATAATTTTATTTCAGAAAAACACATTAATCTCTCCCTCTTGTCTCACATAACTATGTCAGGTTAATAGCTGCATTTTCAAAGTATGTAGCTGTTAAGATTGTATAGTCATATTGGGTGGTGTATGACTTATTTGCCACAATTCTTTTTTGTAAATTTTCCAAGAACTTGATGCTACATCGGAGGCACACTTTTGATGGATGGTCCAGTGGAAATGTATACACATTATTTTATTTTGCATTGTGCATTAGTCGGCCTAAAGCAGAACCTTACAACACCAGGTCAGATGCCTTAAACTTTTATGGTTTTGACGAATGGCGAAACTATTACTTGTTATCACCTGTGTTTGGGACTAACACATGTTCTCTATATGAGATACATAGATATTTGAATATTCCATTAAAGATCCCGTTTACTACTAAACACTGAGTAGTGTAAAACACTTATAACATTAAATTTCCTTTGTCTAACTGATCAGTTAACTAAGTTATAATATATCTTTTGTGGTATCTTGGTCTTACTGGATTCCAGGACAAGAATTCATCTAGTTAACTTAGCAAGATAGGGGTTTCTCGCTTTTTTTATCATTTTAATTTAGGGGCCCCCTCTTGAAGCTAACACTTTATTTCTCTATGAGTATAATTTATATCCGAGGGCTGTCTTAAGGATAGATGTTGTTCCCTGTGTGTATTCGCATGTGATTTTTAGAGTGGCACACTGGAGAAATGCAGTTGCACAAAATTTGCACCTGTGTGCATTCTGATGTGACTTTTAAGTTTGGCACTATGTGAAAATGTAGTAAACAAACTTCACAAGAATAGGGTTTCTCACTGAACGTTAAATTTTAATTCAGTCATAGTTCTCAGAAATCAAGGGGCCTTTTTTGGGGCTAATACTTGATCTATATATGAGATACATAGATACCCGAATATTCTATTAAAATTCTCCTTTATTTCTCAAACATTGAGTAAGTAAAAAAGTTAAGAATAATAAATTTATTCTCTCCCCAACTTACCAGTCAAGTATGTCATAGTATATCTTTCTTGAGGTCTGCTGGTCTTACTGGATTCCAGGACAAGAATTCATCAAGTCTGGTGGAACAGTACCACAAACTTTACAAGAATTAGGTTTTTCCCAATGTTTAATTTTACTTCAGTTATAGTTCTACGAAATCAAGGGGCCCCTTCCTGGGGCTAACACTTGATCTCTATATTAGATACATAGATACCTGAGTATTCTATTAAAATTCTCCTTTATTTCTTAAGCATTGAGTTAGTAAAAAAGTTAAGAATAATTTCTTCTTCTCCCCAACTGACCAGTCAAGTATGTCATAGTATATCTTTCTTGTGGTCTGTTGGTCTTACTGGATTCCAGGAAAAGAATTCATCTAGTCTGGTGGAGTATCCAGACGTGGTGTTACTTGAGGTAACATCACTAGGAGAAGATGCACTATTCCTCGTACGAGGGGATCTTATTTGTGCTACGGATACTATGTAATTTGAATATTTGGTCAGGGTTTACTTGTAGGGGTAATTATCCTCATGTCAGGTTATCCTGACAAATCCTTGTACAGAGAAACCGAAGACACTCGAGGATAGTGTCTAGTAGGTAATTCAAACTCCCCCGTGTGTGTTCGCATGTGGTCTGTCTTACCTGTATGTATTAGCATGTGAGTTTTCAGATGGGGATGCTGTGAAAATGCAGTTCCACAAACTTTGCAAGAATAGGGTTTTTCACCTGTGTGTATTCGTATGTGAGTTTTCAGATGGGAATGCTGTGAAAATGCAGTTCCACAAACATTGCAAGAATAGGGTTTCTCACCTGTGTGTATTCGTATGTGCCTTTTCAGATTGGGATGCTGTGAAAACGCAGTTCCACAAACTTTGCAAGAATAGGGTTTTTCACCTGTGTGTATTCGCATGTGCTGTTTAAAACTTTTATCATGTGAAAATGCAGTACCACAAACTTTACAAGAATATGGTTTCTCACCTGTATGTATTCGCATGTGCTGTTTCAATCTTGTATCATGTGAAAATGCAGTACCACAAACTGTACAAGAATAAGGTTTCTCACCTGTATGTATTCGCATGTGCTGTTTCAAACTTCTATCGTGTGAAAATGCAGTACCACAAACTTTGCAAGAATAGGGTTTTTCACCTGTATGTATTTGCATGTGCTGTTTCAAACTTGTAGCGTGTGAAAATGCAGTACCACAAACTTTACAAGAATAAGGTTTCTCACCTGTATGTATTCGCATGTGCTGTTTCAAACTTGTATCGCGTGAAAATGCAGTACCACAAACTTCACAAGAATAGGGTTTCTCACCTGTATGTATTCGCATGTGCTGTTTCAAAATTGTATCGCGTGAAAATACAGTTCCACAAACTTTGCAAGAATAGGGTTTTTCACCTGTATGTATTTGCATGTGCCATTTCAAACTTGCATTTTGTGAAAATGCAGTACCACAAACGTTACAAGGATAGGGTTTCTCACCTGTGTGTATTCGCATATGCTGTTTCAAAATAGAACTGCCTGAAAATTTAGTTCTACAAACTTCACAAGAATATCGTTTCTCACTTGTATGTATTCGCAAGTGTGCTGTCAGATCGGCACACTGTGAAAATTCTGTTCCACAAACTTTGCAAGAGAATCTTTTCTTATTTTTGTTCATTTTACTTTAGTGTAAGGTCTCAGAAAACAAGTGGCCTCTCCTGGGACTAACACTAGATCTCTAGATGAGATATATAGATATCTGAGAGTTCAATTAAAGCTTTCCTTAACCTCTCAAATGTTGAATTTGCATAGAAGTAAAGAACATCAATTTTCCTCTCTCTAATTGATCAGTTTATTATGTTACAGTATATTTTTTTTGTGGTCTTTTTGTCTTACCGTATTCCAGGACAAGAACTCATCTAGTTCGGTGAGAGTATCCAGCTTAGTGTTGGTTATTAGAGGCAACATCTCACTGGTTTGTATTCACATGTGAATTTTTAGATTGAAACTATGTGAACATACAAATTCAGAAATGTTACAATGGTAGGGTTTTTAACCTTTGTGTAATTACATGTGATGTTTCAGACGAGGACTCTGAACATACAATCAACAAAATATTCAATAATATTATTTGACACATGCGAGTCTTTCTTATTTCTTTTGAAAGTAGAACTCACTGAAAATTAAGTTTTATGTAGTTAACAATTATATGCATTCACCATTCTTTTGTATTTTTCCTTTCAGAGATCAGGATTGATGAGTCTAATATGCATTCAATGAGTTAGTATCGATATTTTCTACAAGATTTTTCTGGAGATTAAGCATCCTATAAGATACAAGATATTCATCCACTGTATTCACCCGCTTTGTGTGTACTCTCATATCTTGTCAAAGCACATCAGGAAAAAATATTTATTTGCACATTTTACAGGATAAAAGATTTCTTTCCGAACTGCCTGTACATTGTTTTTAAAGAGGAATTCTTTGAAAATAATAATAAACGTACATAGAGAATAATAAGATGGCATTTATTTATTGATGCAGACTTTTCTTAATTCTTGTGGAACTGAAAACAACCGTCCTTTTCTATAATAGTTTCAATCTGTAAATAAAGAAAATTTGTTATTAAAACATTTTAACATACTTTATACTTTAATGTAATCAATTTTAAACAACAAAATATTTTGTCGTTCATTTTCAATGATAAATAATTAATATTCACATGATTCTGGCGCGAAAACCAACTGTTTTTGTCATAATAAGCGCAACAATAGTTGAGACATAAAGGATACAATTCTATATTTATTCGTAAAAGAAAAGAAAAGACGAAATGAGGAATGTTGATGGTTATATTACCTGATACTCAATACATATAAGAAAAGGCATTTGCTTTTCTCTTATATATATTCTCGGCTAAAATTAATTTAGGTTTTTGATTCAACCCCCCCAAAAAGTGAGTAATTTAGTGCAATGAAGCCTCGTATTGAGAGTCGACCTATTATCTATTCTCAAAGAAATCAGATTCGCTAAGCATCGTCTAAACCAAGAGTAGAAATCAACCGTTGAAAAAGATGTTTTCAAACATTGTATTGTAAACTATATCAGTGAACCAGTATTTATATCTAGTAGAGATTTCTGTCCTATCGATTTTACAAACCATTGCCTTTTTCGAAATCTCAACCATGTAATTAAACATTTGATTACTTTCAAATTATAGAAATATGAATTCCTCAGTGACAAGGGTTAGGGTTAGAGGTTTTTCAAAAGATAAATACATTTTGAATCGTTTTTTATACACACAGATTTTGTTCATTCCAAGCCATGCATGCTTCCTTTCTATATCAAAAATTTGAGATACTTTAATTTATTTCAATCACGAAAACTTTACCTATTCAAAACCATAACACATTATTGTTGGTATTTCATGGTGTTTTGTTTATTGATATTTAATCTGAGACAGAATATAGATTCAGGAACGGATAACAACTTTAAAAACTTTTTTATCATTTCAATTTGCATCAAAAATCGACCATTGAACACGCTGGCAACTGTAAGCTGGTACTCAGAAATAGGGATTCCTATATTTCTCACACACAAATGGCCAGGATAAAGATGATTACGGCCAATGTGTTCAAATGATGCATGTTGCCCACTCTAATACTGGCTGAGTTCACAACCCTAACGAATCTATATACGGTCCAATCTAGAACCGACGAGTAACACAACACTTAAACTCTAGAATACTTTGTGTTATTATCTAACGGACTATCGATGATGGTTCAAGAAAGCCAAGACCTCCCAGACTGCACAATAGTAACAACTGTAATATATATGAAAATTCACGCTTATATCATAAGGTCTTCTCACCAGCTTATTGTGCGAGTATAAGGAATGTGGAGAAAATGTGCCAGAAAACAGATATGTTATCTAAAACAGCATGATAATATTACCGTATTCAAAGAGAAATCTTACATTTTAACAATGGCACAAGGAGAGTACCAGAAAGACGGCCTTGCAATTTGCACAGAGGTAACTTAAGGGTAATTATTATACAGCATGACTAAAAAAAGAGTCAAACAGTACGTTGACCAGAATGTTGAACATAGCACTATTTAACCGGTGTTAATAGACATTATATAATGCATAATCACATTGACATACATACGGCAAAATAACGTTGACATCCCAGTTGTTGTTAGATCACCAAAGATAAGCAACGTTGAACCTGGTCAGTACCAGAAAGGTGACCATTTGGGAATACCATGTGCTATATATGTATACAGGTGTGGCGTTCATATACATAGCCAGCCATTAGAAAAAACATGGCAAAGTCATAGCATCAGTTCTGAAGCTCGAAATTTGTCAACATTTACCTTATGCCTACTAGTTTAGGATGAGTCAAGTCAAGTAAATAAACATTCCCATGGGTCGTCAAGAAGGCATAATGTTAAACTGCAGAAGCTCTATTTGCTCATATCATCTTTTCTAAAAATTAGATGCTTAGGTGTGTTTCTGTAAGCATGGATCTTTATCTCTCTTCTACTTTCTCTTTCTTTTTCTCTGTTTTTTCTATCAGTTTGATCACTACTTTGTTTCATTAAGACTTTACAAAACCTCGACCTGATCAGCCAGTAAAAATCCACATATGAACAAGACCTTCAATTAAGCGCAATCACATGAGACAGAATCGTGTTCATTGAACTCACAGGCAATGAAATGACTATCCCTGGTGGGTCTCACAAAAAGTGATTCTACAAATCTCAGCCTGAACAAAATCCGCTTATTTTAGCCTATGAAGGAAGCTTTATACTGCTTAAAAGTAGTCAATATAATAGAGAATAAAATACTCATACAAAAACAACTAGGAATAGAAGTACTAGAGTAACTCCTTCCAGCACATATGGACGTTAATGACATGCTGGCAAATGCCAGTCAATTTATTTTCATGCCAGTCTATATACAAGTATTTACCAAACAGAAGGACAATACAAAACTTGCAACATAACAGTACCTTAGGGAACTTCTGATGCCACTGTCGAACACTAAATTCCTATTCCAAAAACTTTGGGGAATATTAAAAAACTTTGACAAATTTCTTCAAGCTTCAAGGAAAACACAATATAATATCTTAAGATTGATATATAGGATGAGAATGTCATATATGCATGTGGCACCTACAAAACTAGTTCTGCACAGTGTTTCAGAAGCAATATCGTCTGTTCGATTCTGAGGAGTATATGTTCCTGGAAATATGAGTATGAGAAAGTGCACAGTCAGTGTACTACTTCCACCATACTAGGGTACTGTAGTGATGGCTATTACAGCCTCTGCCATCATAGATTAGTCAGATCCCTATTGACACATAACATGCCAATCAAATATATAGACATGTCTCTAGCAATGATGTTATGCATGCTACAGTATCATTTTTCAGTCCTCAAAGAAAAATACTGAATTAACAAATGGAAGAAGATAAAATCAATCAGTATAGGGCATAGCGATGGCCAAAAGACACCTGAAACAAAAGGTGACACAATGAAGTAGCGCACTTTGTTGACTAAGATTTTTTAAATCTGTTCAGAGACAGTAGCAAGTCAATCCATACACATGTCGTTGGGAAAATCTATAAAATTCTCAATGGTAGATATTCGTTACTATCTGACATCTGTTGCAATTCTCATACACATGTTGTTGGAAAAATGTAGTAAACGCACTAAGCAACAGACTGAACATGCAGATATCGCCTAGAGAAAATAAAAAGGGAAAACTTGAAACAGAAGGAAATTCCCACACTGATGAAGGTTGATGAATAACAATATCAAACAAATCAGTCACAACCAAATCAAGTCGTATGTCATAAAACAAGAATATCACAAATACACAGAAAGATTTCTCCACGGATGCAAGTACACAAGAATGTCCTTGCAAGTGACCACACACAAACATCGTGTTGCCCCGAGACAAATAAAAAAGTAGAGTAATATGTCAAACGTATTATATGATAAGACAGTCTTTGATGCAACTTTGGCCAGTCCACACATGATTGAACTAACGCATCTGTAGGTAATATTAACATGTAGATAAATGAGGCATATGTTGCACACATCACTAACATTTTACTATTTAACAAATAAAAACCGGTACCATACTCTCTCCAGCGAGTACCAACACATGATTCAAAACTTAACCCAGGGAAAGGGGTTTGCTCAACTCTGTCCACATGTATCGATTAACAGGTTATACATGTAAAATACATCTTCATGACAGTATATTTCGCTGGAAGATGTCGCTCCTCCCATATATAGTGCCGGCTATTCCCAAATTGGTACCCAACTGCTTCTGGCCAGAATCAACGTCACTTAACTTTGGTGATCGAACAAGAATAAGCGTGTTAACATGATCATACTGTATTTAAAGTCCAAAGTTATTTGTGCTAAAATTAACTCTCTCTTTTAGTAAACATACCAAAAACATTTTTAAGAAAGTGCCACTATTCTAGAAGAAAACCGATTGAAAAACACTGGTTCAATTGTTGCATAGAGATCATTGGATTATCTTTCCTATTTCATTGGTTTTAGCAAAAAAATGTATTAAAATAAAATTCAAAGTCTGCCAAATTTATGATGGTCAAAATATTTTTACTTTTTAAAAATGTCAGATGTTGCATTGAATATAATAATCGATTCATGACGGACTTATGTGACGTCACACATTTCGATCCTGTTACAGCAAAATAAGGCCCTATCATATTTTTGCCCAGTTTCAGTTTAACTTTCAAAATCTCATTTTATTTTATTATTTGTTGATAATATTAACCAATTTGTTGAAAAGAATGATTTTCAGAAACCACCAGAAGATAAACGACAATACGTCATTATTATGATGTTTAATTTGTTATACAAATGACAAAATTGAAAATTTTGTCATATATTTCCATTCGTTTGATTTATTGTGAGTAAAATTGTAAAAAAATCATAATTAATAAGTAAACAATTTGTTGAAAATAAATTATTATTTGCCAAAAAAATAAATAAAAAATGGCAAAAATATAATGGGGATTATTTTTGCTGTAACACAAGTCTAAATTTATAACAGTCTTGAATATAACGATTGTATCATACTTTAAAAACAAACATTTTCACTGAAAAAGTAAACTGAACATTAATTTCACACATAAAATCTCTCGTTAGGAAATCTCACATTTTTCTCAATAAAATTAAAATCTGTAATAAAAGAACAACAAAAAAACATTTGCAAAAATTAATACTAATTATCTCAAATTTAATGTAAAAATATAATTGTTTCATATTTTGTAAAACTTCATTTATTTTATTATGATTGACTTTTGTCTGATTTTAAACTTTTGCCCGGTGAGTTTTTGTCTGCGAATCTTTTGTAACCTACGCATAATAATTATATATTCTTTTTTTACAAATCATAGAAATATAACTTTATTTTTTGCTAATGAACCAATGTATGGCCAATTTTTTATTATCTAACCCATCGTAGTTTTTAATCTCTAAAAAGATTAAGATTCTATTTGTGGCGGGGGGGGTCGATTACATGTAAACAGCCTGAAGAAATATATGCAAAATGGAAGTAAGAAAAAAAATTAAATATTTTAGATTTTAGAGTGAGAGATCACTTTTCTTATATGAATAAAACATAAAATGAGCACTCACTTCCTGGCCAGTTAGTGGTAAATCGAAACGTATAACCGATTGGGTTTGCAATTTTGAGTCCAGAAAATTGGGAAAGGAGCATTATTTTTACTTATCTAATTTAGACTTTTTTCTATTTTTAATATATATCGGGTTTGTATTTTTCTAAACTTAAAGTGTTTTTATTCACTCTGAAATAAGCTACTACTTGCCAATAAAAAATCGATGACGATAATAAAAATGATCGTCTTTGGCTAAGTAAAAGTGACAATAACAACTCCAGAGAAAAATCTTACAATCCACACTTTGGGGGGGGGGGGCAATAATTTATTTAACGAAAAGAGTTTATAAATACATTAATTAACTAAAAACAATTCGTGAAAACATTAAAAACGTAATTAAACAGATTATTATTATCATAGCATATTTTTTGTTTTCTTCCAAGCATCTAAATTATTAGTAAAATGTATTATTATCATAGCATAATTACTAAAAGTATAATGCGATAGAACACTTTTCACAGGCTTTTCATTTCACTTCAAATAGTTAATTGTATCTGAATATTTACTTCAACTATAACCGAAGTTTTACATGCTTCACTATCAATAACTTTATGTTTATTTACTCCTCGCGGAGTTAGGCACAAGGCCAGTTTTATCTTACTCCCACAAGTAAGATGTGACCCAAGATCGGGTCGAGCAAGTGGGGTTAAAAGCCAGCGCTCGAGAGGTGAGCACTCTGGCCATTTAAAAATTGCCTGAGCAGCCCCGTCGGCATTCCCCGGTAGGGGCGCCTCAGACAGTAAGCAATAAACTTACTCCTCCCCAAAGAGGGGAGGCGAAGCCTGGGAGGGTGGACCTCCTAGAACTTTATGATTCTCGGCATTGTCTTTTGTTTTGTTTGTTTAAACCGAATATGATGATAGAAAAGTCTCAAATTAATATGAATTAAAAAAAACACATTTTGTTTACATTTTTGGAAAATTCATAGCATACCTTTTAGAAAATCGTAAAACAAAGAAATTTAAGTAATACTTACGTTTTTATAAGCTGCTTTAAAGAATCGACAATAATCTGTCGAAAATAAAATGATCTGTTAGTGTTCGAGTTAAAACGCGTCTAAGTGTAAATTCAAGATGGCGACCTGGAATGAAGGTTCGCAGAAAATTTAAATAGACATTAACCAAAGCGATTTCGCAATTGTGTCGATCTCTCTGATTACAGGGGAAAATCTTATTCAATCAATTAAATATTTGTCACTTGTGCACTTGAGGAAACAACTTAATTTATTTGTTTTCAATTTTTAAGAGTTACATTTAAAACAGCGGCGATAATCCACATTCAAGACAGGGCAAACAGATAATCAACCGTAAATAACGAAACGAACAATAGATTAAAACATTTTAATAAATTTATTTATTTAATAAAAGAAAAAAATTGTAATAGTGTTGTTTTTTTTCATAATTTAATGTGAGATTTTTTTTAAATTTAAAATGTTCAGTGATTTTTTTAACATCGTAATAAAATAGTTTCTGGATTTAATATGTTATCAATTTAATTTAGGGTTTATCAAAGGGAGTTCGGAATTAATTACAACCCGGAATTAATTACAACTCGAAATTAGTTACTTAATTTATCAATTTTATTTGTTATTCAACTAATAAATCTCATTTTATTTCTTTCATTTACAAAATAATATTGTATGAATTAAAAAAAGTTTTATTTCATTTTATCATCACTATTGACATTTACTTTATTTTTTACCTTCACTCATATTGCGACTATTATTTTGGGGCAGAAATTTCCTGGCGCCGCCGAATTAAAACAAATGTATTCGTCAATATACTGTACTGGATACGCTATTATGATGACGTTTAATAAAATATTTCCCCCCAAATCATTATTTTCACAAAATGTTTCCCCCCCAAAAAAAACATTATTTTCACTAAATATTTCCCAAAAAAAATTTCATGTATTTTTAGGAAAAACACATTTTCACTATTAGTTAATAAAAAAATATTTATTGCTATTCTCAAAGGGGGAAACACATTATTTAATTGCTCAAAAACATTGTTTATTCTTTAAATATATTACTTATTTCTAAATTGTTTCTTGAATAAAAAAAAATCACATTCCGTTGCTCAAAAACATTTCTTGGGGGGGAAAAAGCACGTCTACATTTCTTTTTAAAATATTAATATACGACTTTACACATTTCTTGAAAAAATATGATTAATATACGACTTTACACATTTCTTTAAAAAAACTTTACAAATTTCCTAAATAAATGATAAATATACTTTACAAATTTCCTTACAAAATTATATAACTATACTTTACAAATTTCTTTACACAAATAATATAAATATACTTTACAAATTTCTTTAAAAAATATGATAAATATACTTTACAAATTTTCTTAAATGATAAAATATACTACAAATTTCTTTAAAAAATATTAATATATGACTTTACACATTTCTTTAAAAAAACTTTACAAATTTCCTAAATAAATGATAAATATACTTTACAAATTTCCTTACAAAATTATATAACTATACTTTACAAATTTCTTTACACAAATAATATAAATATACTTTACAAATTTCTTTAAAAAATATGATAAATATACATTACAAATTTTCTTAAATGATAAAATATACTACAAATTTCTTTAAAAAATATTAATATACGATTTTACACATTTCTTTAGATGATAAAATATACAACTTCAGAAATTTCGTCACATTTGGCATTTCACAAGTCTTGTTTTAGACATGACCGAGAAATCAGACGAGATTTCCAATTTCTCGGCAACATAAAATTACTTCCGGTTTGTAATTAATTCCGTCACCCTTTTCAAAGATATCTTAAAACATATCCTCTGCTGTTATAACTTCTTGAACTGTTTGTTCAAAACAATAAAATAAAAAACAAATAAATTATTTTAAAAATAGATCCGGTATTTTAATTATTTGTTTATTACGAAATAAAAGTAATACATTCTTTAGACAAGTCTGAAATTAATATTAATTGTGGAGAAAGTTGTTTTTCATCATTTCTGGCCTTCAATATAAGAGAAACGGCGTTATTTGCTTTGATAAAATATGTAAAGGGAAAACATTAAGAAGGTTATCAAATTAAAACAAAAATGATATCTACAATACAAATAGATGAGGACATACAGTCTCCCCCCCCCCCTTCGTCAGAAAAGAGATTCTACTTTATTAAGGCAGTTACGTGTGAACACCTTGAAAACGTTTGTTAAAAAAAATTATATTAAATGAAATTAATTTCTCATATAAATATATTGTAAAATGATCACACATTTCCTTTTTACGTGCATATAACCAAAATTTAGGCGTGGGAAGTTAAGGAAAATATGTTGGTGTTTTATTGAGTGGTTATAAAATCAACCAACTTTTAACCTTACCACTAACCATAGGTCCGGATGAAAACGGCGCATAAACTCTCCTTTAAGCCTCCCACTAATCCAAAGTCCTAGTGTCAACAGTTCTCATCACCCATCCCTTACCATAAAAAAACTCCCTGTTTATATCCAAGAACTAAACCAAGCAGGAAAAGTTTCAAACTAGATAACACACTATTTAAATGAAACATTTACAATAAATAGAATTTCTAGATGAAGCTTAAATAAGTTTTAACATTTCTTCTAAAACTGAAATTGACAAGAGATATTTCAAACACTCAATCTTTTAAACATTCAGATGCTATTTTTAAACAGTTTTGAGATTAATTGTGTTGTTGTTTTTGAATGAACTCTGGGGTAACTTTAAAAGATGTACAATTGTCAATTTATTAAAATAACTAAGATAATTTGCAAAACTACGGTAAAAATAAAAATTAATGAGGACACAAATGAAATGTGTTTAATGAAATATTGAAGAATATCTGAGCTTAAATTTCTGTTGATTTTAAATATTATAAAAAGAAAATAACACAAATAAAGATTTAATTAGTGATTATTTTATTGCTACACACTAGGTACGTGCAAGAATGGCCGTCTCTTGTACGGACTATGCTTATTAAAAAGCGCTTATCATTAATTATTTAATTAGTTTCCGTGTAAACTTTGATTGTGTTTGAAAGATAAAAGCCTAAACTTAATCTGGAAACGGGGAAAAACTGCACATTTACGTGTGAAAAAGAAATTATAATGAAATATGTTATCACGGCGGCTAAAAACCCCAAAATTCAGTGAATTTTGAACTTGGAAACTATTACTTGTAAAAATCCCTTGAAAGATAAATATAAGTTTTTGGGAACTATTTCAAAAATAATTATTAAATTAAAGTCATAAGATACTGAATCTTAAAAAATCCTCCGTTTTACTAAAACATAGCAAAGTTATCCTCCCAAAAGTCAATAAAATCCGGCACAGTTACCTGGTAAACGACTTTGTTTACCGATTGACTATCGCTATGCAAAATATATAGAAGAGAAAATGTCATAACTTATAATTTTTAACTTTATATATAAAAATGGTTGTGTAATAGTTTATAGAAGTTGAAAAATTATTATCCATTAATTTCTTTATTCTTTTTGAGGTTAAAAAAAAAATTGAGTGCTTATTTAATTAAAATATTTGTGAATATACGCAATTAAGATCTTATTTATTTTATTTTTAACTAAAAAGGTTCATATTTAACTTGGTATTAATTTAGTAATACTCTGAAATTCTTGATGACGTCTATTTACCAATGTTTTTCCTTAGAATTTGAAATAACACTATTTTAAATGTTAAAAATTATTTTTACGTTACGAACTGCGTCAATTTTATCAAATTTTGTACATGATGATTAAAAACTTTAGTTACTCGATTTATTCTTAACGTGTCGTAACGACATTGATTTTTTTTAAAATAAAGTGTATTTTTTTATTTAAAGTGTGAAAAAGTAAATTAAAGTCACTGACTACACTGACAATTTATTCATTGAAAAAAAACAATTATTTATTAATAAATAGAATTCAATTTTAAAAAGAATATGTCATGTTTGAATTCTCTTTATTTATTTATAAATATTTGTTTTTAACTTAAATATTTATTAATGAAAAAAGGACAAAACAAATACAAATCTTTCCAAATAATTGACAAGAAATTGTGAAATTAACGAAATTGTTGAATCTCTAAAAATAAAATGTTGAAGGCGGTGTACAAGTGAGTGTTGTGGAGGGTTAATCCCACCTGTTTATTACAGAGCAGGGCCACCATACCAATCCAAGTGAATCGTTAGTAGAAATTATTCATTTTTTAAAATTCTATTTTTCGTTATTTTTCTGGGTCTCAAATTTGCAAATTTTTTGTTTATTTTCAAGATTATATATAAAAAAGATTATTGCGCTGATGATGCCACATTTATATATGAATGAGAAATATAATTATGTCGTATTTTTTTTATTTTCCTAGAAACTCTAATCATTAAAATTACATGAAATATTTTTTGTAATTATATTATTTTTTGGTGAAAATATTGATTAAACAATGCTTAATTCAATAATAATATTGCTAATTCAAAAAAAAAATTTTCTTCGAGTTATAGTGATTTCTTTAATACGGTATTTAGGGGCTTTTTTCGTAATATATAAAAAAATATTTTTTTAAATTTTAATTGTTAACATCTACAATGCTTTATTTTCATAAAAACAAAAAGAAGTTAATGCATTTGTTTTATTAATATTTAAAAATATAACTTTAGTAAAGGTGTATTTTGTTTACAAAAAATAATACTTTTTTACTAAGATTAAAAAAAATATTCCTTGATTGTTGATTAATAAATATTGAAAATTTAATTACAATTGGTTGATTTCCTAAATTTTAGTGAATTTTTAAGTGAAGAGGAAGGGGTTCAAAATATTTTTACATTTTGGGAATCGGCCATTGATTTTGCACGTACCTATATATCATCGGTTTTCCGTATTGAGGCTTTTCCGAAGTTGCACCGTTCTTCTTCTTTCCAATCATGTATCTGCTTTAAAGAAAGAAATTACTAATCGATTTGCAAAGTTACAATTTAATTTCTGCTTAATCTGTTTCTTACAAACAAACCATGAAATGATTACATTGTAAATAGGCATTCTCTGAAATAAAAACAAAGGATTTTGAGGACGAAATTACCTCCCTTGATTGTCGCTTTTTGGAAACCATGTGTGTAGGCGATTGATCGGGAAGTCCAGACATTACAATAAGGTAAATATTGCATGAAAATTACGTGTTTTGTTTTTTTTTTAAATATCAATAAATGATGATTTTAGTTTAATAAAACCTGTTGTGTTTCACGGACAGACGTGAATAAGATGTGAATAGGAATTAAATAAAGAAATGCCCCCTCTCCCTTTTTTATAGCCTTTACCCCCCCCCTTGACCCCTCCTTTTCATTCCGAGAGAATTCTCCTTCATAATTAGAAGACACATTTATTTAATACATTTATTTTTGTAATCTTGTCATTTTTAGCAAACAAAGAAAATTATAAAATACCAAAAGAATTAAAGATGTCGATTTTCAAGATTATCGATGCAACTGTCAACGTTGGCGGAAAAATCGATCGTTTTTTATCTTGGTTTTATCATTGTGACAAATAAAAGAAATTAAATCAATGCAAATGTCTAACATGTTTGTCTACATGGATACGATATTGACGGGCATATTCCTTCTTTCTAGTTTATATTTTGAAAAAAAAAAATCCTTAATTATATTTATTATTAATTACATTTATTCGATTAGTAAATTTCCTAATATTTTTCGATTTTTAGTTTATTCCAAAATTCTCGATTTCATTTGTTCGACGTCTCCAAGTTTTTCTTTTATACGAAACAATCAATTCTTAATATGAGTGTGGCTAAAAAAGGGTTGCGATGAAATTTGAGTGAGAAATTGATTTATTCGGAAGTCAAGTTGAACAAGAAGACGCTCATTACAATAAGATAAATATTGCATGAAAAATACGTCTCCGTTAATTTTAAGTATTGTTTGTAATGTAAAAGAAAAGTCGGTAAATGATGATTTTATGGTTAAATCCAAGATTTTTTAAATGTTTTTGTGACTTCCTGTTTGATCCTGCGCGTCATCTGACGTACGGATGATCAGAAATGAAATAATAAAACCATTTTGTTAGCATTTTTTTATGCGCCTTCGAATTATAGTTTAATATTAATAATACATTTGTTTTTTTGTTTTTTTAGTTGTATATAGTAATAAATAAATAATATTTACATTGAAAAAAAACACATTTTATTATTAATGTAAGTGTTTGAAATAAATACAAACATATACTATAATAATAAAATGTTATTGAATTAATTTTAAGAAACAACTTATCAACCGAAAGTTATTTTTTGTTCATAATAACGTTAACCAATTCATTGAACTTATTATGTCTCTTGTTTGTAGCATTTAATTATGCAAGTAGTATTTTTGTTATTCAGAAATGGTAACAAAAAGGTTTTATTTGTCATTTCTGGTCATCCGTACGTCAGATGACGCGCACGATTAAACAAGAAATCACAAAAAACATAAAAATCTTGTATTCAACCAATTTTATTTTTAAAAAGAAATCTTTAATAAGATTTAATCGGAATTAAATAACCTTTCTTTGTTTTTACCAATCCACGCCACTTGTGTTTGAAGGGCCAACGTAAATAACGTTTTGCAATGAAAATAAATTTCAAGAATCACAATAGTCACAACATTAATTGTTTTTATTTATCTTTTTCTTTAGATCACAACAAAAAATAGAAACTAATTCATGATCATGTTGTTGAACTGTTACATCAAGAAAAAGTAAATGAAAATGTTTTTTATTCAAGTAACAAAAACAAATTAAGACGTATCGACCGTTGTGTCCCTTCAAAAATCCACATTTTAGTTTAAAATTTTATTTTTTATTTCTAATGAAATACTGATTTACAAGATTATACAAGAAAATTTTATTTTTATTTCTAATGAAATACTGATTTACAAGATTGTCAAAGAAAATTTTATTTTTTATTTCTAATGAAAAACTGATTTACAAGATTATCAAAGAAAATTTTATTTTTTATTTCTAATGAAATACTGATTTAAAAGATTATCAAAGAAAATTTTATTTTTATTTCTAATTAAATACTGATTTACAAGATTATCAAAGAATATTTTTATTTCTAATGAAATACTGATTTACAGGATTATCAAATAAAATTTTATTTTTTATTTCTAATGAAAAACTGATTTACAAGATTATCAAAGAAAGTTTTATTTTTATTTCTAATGAAATACTGATTTACAAGATTATCAAATAAAATGTTGTTTTTATTTCTAATGAAATACTGATTTACAGGATTATCAAATAAAATTTTATTTTTATTTCTAATGAAATACTGATTTATAAGATTATCAAAGAAAATTTTATTTTTATTTCTAATGAAAAACTGATTTACAAGATTATCAAATAAAATTTTATTTTTATTTCTAATGAAAAACTGATTTACAAGATTATCAAAGAAAATTTTATTTTTATTTCTAATGAAAAACTGATTTACAAGATTATCAAAGAAAATTTTATTTTTATTTCTAATGAAATACTGATTTACAAGATTATCTAAGAAAATTTTATTTTATTTCTAATGAAATACTGATTTACAAGATTATCAAAGAAAATTTTATTTTTATTTCTAATGAAATACTGATTTACAAGATTATCAAAGAAAATTTTATTTTTATTTCTAATGAAATACTGATTTACAAGATTATCAAAGAAAATGTTATTTTATTTCTAATGAAATACTGATTTACAAGATTATCAAAGAAAATTTTATTTTTATTTCTAATGAAAAACTGATTTACAAGATTATCAAAGAAAATTTTATTTTTATTTCTAATGAAATACTGATTTACAAGATTATCAAAGAAAATGTTATTTTTATTTCTAATGAAAAACTGATTTACAAGATTATCAAAGAAAATTTTATTTTTATTTCTAATGAAAAACTGATTTACAAGATTGTCAAAAAAATTTTTATTTTTATTTCTAATGAAAAACTGATTTACAAGATTATCAAAGAAAATTTTATTTTTATTTCTAATGAAATACTGATTTACAAGATTATCAAAGAAACTTTTATTTTATTTCTAATGAAATACTGATTTACAAGATTATCAAAGAAAATTTTATTTTTATTTCTAATGAAAAACTGATTTACAAGATTATCAAAGAAAATTTTATTTTTATTTCTAATGAAATACTGATTTACAAGATTATCAAAGAAAATGTTATTTTTATTTCTAATGAAAAACTGATTTACAAGATTATCAAAGAAAATGTTATTTTTATTTCTAATGAAAAACTGATTTACAAGATTATCAAAGAAAATTTTATTTTTATTTCTAATGAAAAACTGATTTACAAAATTATCAAAGAAAATTTGGTATTTTTTTAACACTCATCGTAGTTTATCTCCTACTCACAAATCAGATTCAACTTTTTTTGTGATTACATATAAACAGCCTGAAAGAATATCCGCAAAATAGGAATAGATTTTTAAAAAATATCTTATACTTTTATAAAAATTTTACGAAAAATGAGGACCATTTAAGTATAACGAGAGTTGTGTAATAAAATATTTTCCAATATTTTGGAGAGAAATTCGAATTTGTGCGAGATGGAGGGAAGTGTGGGTTAACTAAGTTTATTTTTGGTTGGATCGGAGAAGTCGCTGCCCCCAAAATGTGGGAAGGGGGCATTTTTTCTACATATAGTGCAGAACACATATTTAATGTTTTAGCATACATTTTTCGTGGGGGGGGGGCAGAAACAATGCGTGTGTATTGGCGATGAATTGTTTTTTCCACAATAAAATAACATGTAGCAACAATATTTACTGTTGGTGCTAATTCCGAATAAGCATCCATTAATTGGCAGTCGTGATTTAAGCAAAACAGAGAAAGTCAAAGCAATTCCCACGGTTCCTGAGTCTGATGAAAACTTATAAAATATATTTCATTACTATTTAAAGATAAACGTTCGGTTTTACATGCAATTATCTTACCTTCCTTAGAAGGTTGCTGAATGGTAAAGGCCTAGTTATCCCATACTTCCTTCCATCCACCACAAATATTTATTTCCCTCTTAAATATTGAAAACAAAATTTGGTTACATGGCCCAAAAGTGGGTTCTCATGTTACGTTGTGACAATACCTTTGCTCCTCATCCTCTGAAAATACCTCTGCCCCCACCAGAAAAGATACCCAAACGAACCCAGATC
>OY744549.1:32019883-32139883 GCA_963556195.1 Sepiola atlantica | reverse complement strand
ACTCAGGACAAACTATACCCTCTTTGTTATAGAGTACGGTTTTCGTAACTTTTTCCTTTCCAAAATTGCTTTTCAAAATTAAAATATTTAAAAAAATCATTTACGGTTAGTTTGAAGTCAGACATTTTGACTAGGATTACAGTGTTGTATCTGTTTTGTCCTCCTGTTTTTCCACGTAGTTACTTTTTGGTTTGCTGGATATCCTTCACACTCTAACAAACCTTCTATCTAGCTTTTCCATTGTCAGGGGCAAATGAATATATTGTTCGAAGTGTTGCTATTGTTTCCAGGGAGAAAGCACCCTGACATTTTCTGTGTTCTTTTTTCATGTTCTGTAAAAATTTAATTGATTAATTAGATAATTCATTTGTTTTACGGTCCTCACAAATCAGGAAATGTGCAGAATTGAAAGTGAACCTGATTTATAGAAACCATCAGCATCAGAAAGCAAAAGATGCATGAGTAATGGGTTACCGTTGAATGTTGCGATGAAATGATAGTAGTTGGAATTATGTATGCACCTGTAACAAAGTCGTTTGATGTGCTTACAGAAGATCAGCTATGGGTTAATCAGCCCGGTTTTGGTCCAGTAAGATCCTGTTGTTATTTATTTCTCAATTTATTGAAGATGGGTATGAAAAATGATGACAGGAACAGTGTTTTTTGACCTAACAGTGTCATATGATATGGTAAATAGTTGCATATGATATGGTAAACAGTTGCATATGATATGGTAAACAGTTGCATATGATATGGTAAATAGTTGCATATGATATGGTAAACAGTTGCATATGATATGGTTAACAGTTGCATATGATATGGTAAAAAGTTGCATATGATATAATAAACAGTAAGACACTTACCGAAGATTGTCCAAATGCCCCAAAACGCAGCAGCTGTCAGGATTATTCAATCACTGCACACCAACCGGAGTTTTTGATTGAAATTGGTGGAAAGAAGAGACTTCAAAAAATGGAGTCAATGAAAGCTCAGTCTTTGTGCCTCCCCTTCTCAACATATATATCAAAGACCAACCTGAATTATATTAAATCCGCAAATTGATCTATGAAGATCATCTTTGTCTGGCAATGCAAGCAGAGGACTTCATAAATATTTAGCAACGACTTCCAAATGCTCTTAATACCTTGACAGTGCTACACAAACAGTGCAACGATGGATCTAGTTGAGTGACATGAAATAAAATTCGACTATTTGTCCTGCATTAAATAACATTTAAAATTATTGAAACTAATTGAAGAAGTCATGGCTGTGCAAACATCGGTTAACTTAGGATCTGATGACTACTGTCAAAATTTATTTATGAAACCGTAACAATATATTTCTGTAAAATCTTTTTCTATTAAATATGAATCTTGTTTCTATTTTTCTCAGATAAATCACAAGAATACATAAAAATGGAAGTATCATTTCAAACTAATACTTTTCATTACCTGCTTATTTTTTTGTATTAAAAAAAACAGTTTTTTATGTAAATAATAAGTTCAAACATTTTTTAGAATATATTAATCTTGACTTAAAATTATTTGAGTTTTAATTAGATTTTTTACCTTAAGATTTATATTATGTTCTATTAAAAAGATGTAATATTTTATTTTTTAGTGTTAAAATATATATTAAAAACTAAGACTTATATAAATACATTGTCAACAATAAGAAATAAAGACGATTCACGCATTTTCATTATCTAAAACCAAAATTAATTAATTTTTTACATACTTATTCCAGAAAATCTGAACTGCATATATACCTTGCCAAAAAACATCAACCTTAACTTTTATTATTTTTACATAAATATTCCAGAAAATCTGGACTGCATATAAACCATAACGTTGTGACCTTTACAGAAAACAGACAGATTTAAGTTTTAAGTATTTTTTTGAATAACAGGTAATTATCCGAATTTCTAAAAATGTTTAGTGTTTTTTATTTCTTTAATGATTATTGTAATTACATGAGTTTATTTTATTTTTGTAAATTGCAGGTTTTTGTAAGGTCAATTGATTCGAACAGTGCAACATTTATGAACACAGTTCATGCTGTTTTTTTAATAAAAAGATGAACCTCTGAAGGGTTACATGAGATAAAATGAATAAAATAGTTTTAAAGGATTAAAGTATTTACAAAAATGTTAACATAAACAGTGGGCTACGAAATTCTGTTTTAAATCATAAGAAAAATTATGATATAGTTTATCTGTACTTAAAATAATCAAGAATTTAGCCTTATGGTTTATTTCTGGAATTAAACACAAACATATACTCCTAAAATATATCTTAGATTTGGTGTTTGGATTATATTTATACTTTGAATTATATTTATCCTTTTAGGTAGGTATGCATCCATATATCTTCTGTCTAGCTATGGATTAAATAATAAGATAGACTAGTCGCTTAAACATTGATTGTGCAACTAGCTTAGGAAAAGGAAACCTCCAAAATAACCCCAGGTTTCCTCTGCTTATATCGGAATTGTTTCCAGTCGTCTTGTACCACTCCTCTCCACTAGACTGAAACAATTCATGATATGTGTGTAGGAACATTAACAGTCGTCTTGTACTACTCCTCTCCACTAGACTGAAACAATTCATGATATTTGTGTGGGAACATTAACAGTCGTCTTGTACTACTCCTCTCCACTAGACTGAAACAATTCATGATATCTGTGTAGGAACATTAACAGTCGTCTTGTACTACTCCTCTCCACTAGACTGAAACAATTAATGATATTTGTGTGGGAACATTAACATTGGTCTTGTACTACTCCTCTGCACTAGACTGAAACAATTCATGATATTTGTGTGGGAACATTAACAGTCGTCTTGTACTACTACTCTCCGCTAGACTGAAACAATTCATGATATGTGTGTGGGGACATTAACAGTCGTCTTGTACTACTACTCTCCACTAGACTGAAACAATTCATGATATGTGTGTGGGGACATTAACAGTGGGCTAGTAAATTTGTAGAGATTTTTATGCATGGATTTTTATTCAAAACAAAATGTTATTTAAAATAATATAAATAATACGATCAAATGTATATGTACTTCAAATAGCATGTCTTTAATTTTTTAAATGAGATAATAAATAAATAATAAAAAATAAATAAGATAAATATTTTTCATAAATGATTCCTACATCAAAATATGGAATTACATAAATAAAGAAAATATATTCGACGATATTTTCATATATGGGTTTAGATAAAATACATAAGATTTAATAAAATATATTCTGCGATATTTAGTTTTATTCGTACATGGGTTTAGATACAAATACACAAAATATGCCATGAGGTTCGAGAATTTCAATTAAAATTATAAAAAATTTAATTTAATTAGAATAGAAAAATGAAATTATGAAAATGGAAATGATAAAAATTTAATTAAACAAAAACGAAATTTAAGTTATAAAAATGAGAGGAAATTAAATTTTAAAATGTAGCAAGAAAAATACCAAATTTAAGTTGTAAAACAGAGAAAGATTTATAAAATTAAACTGAAATTAAATTTGACAAAAAAAGATAATTTATTAGAATTTTAGAAACTAAACTAAAATTACTACATATAAATACTTTGACGGTAAAAGAAACACAGGTGTTGATTTAGGAAGTAATAAAAAAGAAATTGCCATCTAACGAATTAAAAAAATAAATTTAAGAATAAAAAAATGAGATAATTTAAGTAAAGTGAGAAAAAGAATTTTTAAAAAAATAGAAAATACTTTAAAGCATTATGGGCTTTAAAAAAGAAATATCAAAGATAAAACTTAAAAGAAAAGCAAAGAATTAAAAAGAGGAATATTTGACAATTTTTTTATTTAGAAACAATCATCGCAAATTATTACAAAATAATATTTAACTTGTACATTCAAAAACTGGAAAGTATTTTTATTTTCCTCTTGAAAGTTAAATAGAAAAAAACTAAACTACTATAGATACAACTATGTGCATTGGTATGTGCGTTAATAAAAATGACAACATATTTAGATTGTAAGTGACATGTTGAGGTTATGCAGAAGAGTTTCGGATTCAACAATATATTCGACAGTTGGTGAGTAAAATTTTACTCAGTTAATGTCTTTTTAATAGTAATTTGATTTTTTAAGGTAAAAAAAATTGTTAAAATTTAAATCTAGATCACTAATAAAACTTAGTGTTTTAAATGTATTAAAAATTTAGTAAACTTTTCATATTATTTTACTGATATTTTGTTACGTTATCCTAAAAAAGGCAGAATGCCACTGAAGAGTAGGGGTCGACTGTTAATTTGGGACCAAATTTTAGGGGAATTCTAACTAGGAATTGGTGCAGTGAGATGTTTGTTCACATTACATTTAAATTTCTCTATGTTGGTATAGTTAGGAAAATTTGAGGAGGGAGGTAATTCCTAAGGTTAGAAGTGCGAGGAAAGACACTATTAGAGTAGAAATTAAATAATAACAAATCAGATAATTTAAGAAAATATATGAGAAAAAGACAATTTGTTATAAAAATAGAAAATATTTTAAAACGTTTACGGGTTTTACAAAATGAAAAATCAAAGATTAGACTCAAAAGATAAGCAATGAAAAAAGGGAATATTTTATAATTAACAAGTTTAGAAACAAAAATAGCAAATAATTACTAAATAATATTCACTTGTACATTTAAAAATCATATTAATTTACTTTCCTCTTGAAAGTATTAGACAAATGTAAACAACCATAGATACAATGGTTTTGTGAGTTTGTAATGCCACTGAGATGTAGGGCTCTACCTTGAATTAGGGGTCATATTTATAATGGCATTTTATGTGGGGGGTTGTGCAGTAAAAGGTTTGTTCACATTACATTTAAATTTAATTTACATATCTCTATGTTGGTATGATCAGAAAATCAGGGAGAAAGGAGGGGATATCAAATGGATGCAGTTTAAAGAAACAAGCTAGTAGTGACATCGAATAGGTGAGATGTGGCTGATTTACTGGTTAGTCGTGGGTATTTACGTTAGGTGGAGGCATTAGTGAAGCACGTTAGTAGAATGCTTGTAAAACAACTAAAGGAATGCAACATTGTGTTCATAGGACAGAGGCTGGAACTTGGTTGATAGTGTGTGACCTATTAGATTATGACCTTTTTGGATCCTATCAAAAAGGGAAAAACTAGTTGTTGATGCACCAGCCCATATGTGGCAACAATAGTTTCTGCATGGGTGAGTGGTGGATTTGTTGATATTGGAAACCAGCAGGTGTGAGAGGTGTTCTATCATGCTAGAGGGAGCCCACATTTGTTGCAGAAGCTTTGACATTTTGTTTATTTGTTCAAATCCATGTTACCTGTAATGGACACATAGGTAGAGTTCCCGTGATCATGGCAATATTTGGTTGAAAAATGTTTCTTATAACTTTTAATCGAAAAGAACTTTGTCTTAGTAGCAATAAATCTGATCATCAATTTATGGTCATATTCTACTGCATAGTGTAGGTCATTTTCTAAGGATTCAGCCATTGTCTTGTATAAGTCTGCATTCGTTTTGACCACATGTCGTGAATAGAGCATGCTGTAATCAGTAAATCTATCCATCTCCGACACAATTGCATCAGGGTGTTCGTTAATGAAAATCAGGAATAATAAAGGTCATGATCGACTCCTGAGGCTAATCTAATTTAATGTCATTTTTAGATGTACGGCCAGCAAAGCAACCTGGATTTTTCCTTTACCAAAAATGATCTGCCGAATTATCTCGCTATAAGAGTCACCAGCCCACAGTTGATGAAGTGAGCACTCCAATAGAAGGTAACACAAATACCAAAATTTGCCATGAATTTGAGTATTCTAGTTTTCTCTCTTCGGATAAAAGGACATACACGATCAACAAAATGCAATTGAAGATTCAAAGGCCATTATTTTTGGTAGTAGCTGCAATCTACTTGAAGTTCATTGTCTATTTCATTTCAGTGTGGCAGCTGTTCGAATTGATTCATTGTATTTGTCTTACCTCATGGTGTCACTGATAGCGACATTTTCTGTAACACAGGCTCTGCCCCCTTCTAATTGCCTCCAACAACATTTGCATAGATCGGCTTATTTTACTCTACTGATTGTATCCATTTGAATTATCTATTCAGTTATCCTATCCTTTTGACAATGCACTTGCTTTTCGCTTAGTATGCCGATGGATACTAGAAGGTGGGAAGATGTACACTAAGTTCTCACAGATAGAAAAAACATCCTTCTGGTAATAATGTTTTGGACGTCTGGAAGCTCGTTTCCAAAATAGAAAACCATCCAATCTGAGCAACTAAACAAAAGTACGAGAAGATTTCAGAAATACAAGTTTTAGATGCAACACTTTCATATATATTGTCGACATATGCTGAGATTGCCATTCTTGACTTGGTTGTCAGGTGATAATGCTACGTGGAGAATGTTGTGAATTAAGATCCGTTTTTAGAGGCAAATTCTCCCTTTTCCTTAGCTGATGACATACTCTTAGCACAGAACCTGTTATATGCATGGATATCTAGACACTAGAGCTCGACTGTCTCAATCTATTAAATGTGGTTCGAAATACGAGTCTATGGTATCAGCTTTTCGTCAAACATCTGAATCACTCATGTTGGGAATAACTTGTTTTATTAAAAAGAAAGTTATTTTCAACATCAGTGAGTGACACTTGACGGACACTGACAATATTTGATCTTACAATTTTTAGTCTGCCTGTAAGATTTGTGATGTCTTTATTATTATGGCTGTTAGATCTTCTGACTTTAAAATGTTCATGTTTTATTGTTTCTTGAAATAACGTTTTATTCTATTTTGGCTTATTCAACATCATATTCAAACATATAACCTTATTCGGTATAATCAATATAATAAAATATTTCATTACATGTGAAAAAAAAATGAATGGTTTCTTTGGTTATGTTTTATGGCATATCAACACATTGTGGGTAATGCTGGTGATTTTAATATATTCTCCAATTTCTTGGTATTTATACAATAATTTGTTGAACAGATTCTTGCACGTCAAATATGTTTGTAAATCCCATGGCTTAACCTGGTCAGTCAAAAGTTTTGTGAATTTTTAATGCCATATTATGTAAAAACGAAAAGTTATTCATGTATAAGTATTGCAACAAATGTCAGCATTATATTTTAAATTTAAGTAATAATTAACTTGGAGACTTCTTCATAAAATTGTACATTACTTCAATGTTGCGTTTTTGTCATTTAATAATAACTGTTACGTCATCTTCTCGGCATTTAAGAATATTTTTTTTGCCCAGAACATGTATAAAGATTAATAATTTTTCTTGAAATGTGTTTTTTTAATTTTTATATTGTAGAAATTCCAACAATCAAATAAAAACAAAATGTCTAATTAGATTTGCATGTATTTACGTTCCTTTATTTTTTCTTTAAAATATTTTTTTTGTTATTTTACATATTTGCAGAATATCCAGCATTCATGAGACGAACAAGTATTATAAAGTTTGAATTTATCTTCATTGGCTTGGTGACTTGAAATGACTTATGGAAGTATATTTTTGGATTTCTTGATGTAAATCAAACTAGAGTTAAAAGAAGAAAACGACAGAAATCATACCCTTATGAACTATGTGATTCCTTTCTTTCATCAAATCGGACTTTGTGATAACATATTGGAAAAAAAACTTTCTTGTAAAGTGTATATGTATTTCTTCTCTTTCTAGTCTTATGAAATAATTGAATACTTGTTGCAAAGTCAAATTTCAGGTAGCCAAAATAGTGAACGAGAAACAGATACGGCTAATGGTAAAAACCTTAATTATAGTAAAATAATCAGCAAATTGGTCAATTTTGTTGAATGATCTATTAAAATAGGTATACAATGATTTATGTTGGACCAAATTCTAGAGAATAACTATACATTATGTTATTTATCTAAGTCAACGTTTGACAGGAAAAAGAGAACATTAATGGAATATTCAATATCTATGTATCATATAGAGATCAGGTGTAAGTCCCAGGGGCCCCTTGATTTCTGAGAACTTCGACTGAAACGAAAAATAAGAGAAACCATATTCTAGTGAGTATGCGGCTCTTCTTTTACAACTAAAAAAAATATGTTGCAACATATGCGAACACATACTGGAGAGAAACCATATATTTGTGAAGTATGTAGCACTTCTTTTACAACTAAACAAAGTATGTTGCAACATATGCGAACGCATACTGGAGAGAAACCACATTCTTGTGAAGTATGTAGATCTTCTTTTACAACTAAACAAAGTATGTTGCAACATATGCGAACGCATACTGGAGAGAAACCATATTCTTGTGATGTATGTGGATCTTCATTTACAACTAAACAAAGTATGTTGCAACATATACGAACGCATACTGGAGAGAAACCATATTCTTGTGAAGTATGTGGCTCTTCTTTTACATTGAAACAAAGTATGTTGAAACATATGCGAACGCATACTGGGGAGAAACCATATTCTTGTGAAGTATGTGGCTCTTCTTTTACAGAAAAACAACATATGTTGAAACATATGCGAACGCATACTGGAGAGAAACCATATTCTTGTGAAATATGTGGTTCTACTTTTACAATAAAACCAAATATGCTACGACATATGCGAATGCATACTGGAGAGAAACCATATTCTTGTGATGTATGTGGCTCTTCTTTTACACAAAAACAACATCTGTTGAAACATATGCGAACGCATACCGGAGATAAACCATATTCTTGTGAAGTATGTGGTTCTACTTTTACAATAAAACAAAATATGTTACGACATATCCGAACGCATACTGGAGAAAAACCATATTCGTGTGAAGTATGTGGCTCTTCTTTTACAGAAAAACAACATATGTTGAAACATATGCGAACGCATACTGGGGAGAAACCATATTCTTGTGACGTATGTGGCTTTTCTTTTACACAAAAACAACATATGTTGAAACACATTCGAATGCATATCGGAGATAAACCATATTCTTGTGATATATGTGGCTTTTCTTTTACACGGAAACAGAATATGTTGACACATATGCGAATGCATACTGGAGAGAAACCATATTCTTGTGAAGTATGTGGCTTTTCTTTTACAACTAAACAAATTATGTTACGTCATATGCGTGTGCATTCTGGAGAGAACTTCGGTTGAGGTAAGTGTTCCTAATGATGGGAGCCTAAACAGGGCTAAAAAGTTGAAAATAACAAAATATCATGGTCTAATGTATTATATGAAAAGAAACTTTAATCTCAAACAAATCTCGATCATTCCACTAATAGGAGCCACTGGACTCATGCAGAACTTGATAAAGTATTTGGCAAGTATACCTGGTGAAGCAAGCGCAAGAGGAATCCAAACTACTGCACTTAAGAGAACAGTCAGAATTATTAAAAGAGCTCTCGGTTGGAGTCTGTAAATAGTGGGTGATCGTATGAAATTTGGAAGAATGCCCCGTCCCCAACAAATGAAAGAAAATGAAAATATTTTTTTTTTAAAGATAAACTAAATTGTTCGTAATATTTGTGAAATCGTTTTAAAATAAATTATGATATGTTGCATGCGAACAGTTTCTGTAAAAAAACAGTATTCTTGTTAATATATCGCACGTACCTTTTTAACAGATATACTATGTTGAAGCACAGCTGAACACATACTAAATGAAAACTTAATTACTGTGTCGTATATTGCTCTTTTTTTAGACAAATCCAATATGCTGATGCTTAAGAGAAACAATATTATCAAACTATTTAGTTCATTTAGAATGAAACAGCATATGTTACAACACAGGCGAAAACATACATGAGTGAAACAATATTTATTTTGCCGTGTATGTTTATTACAAGAAACCCACATGAGGTGTGTCATATGCGAACACATACTGGAAGGAAATTATATTCTTGTTGAGTGTGTGGCTCTTTTACACCGAAATAGAATATGTTACGTCACATAAAAATAAATGATAGAAACCACATTCTTGTGAAATATGTGACTCGTCTTTTTCAAAAGAATCCATTAAGTCTCAGCCTATAATAACACTGAAGAATATTTAACCCTGAAGTTAATGTTTATTCATTTACACAAATGTCTAATATGTTTAACACTGAAGTTAATGTCTATTCATTCACAGAAATGTCTGATATGTTTAACACTGAAGTTAATGTCTATTCATTCACACAAATGTCTAATATGTTTAACACTGAAGTTAATGTCTATTCATTCACACAAATGTCTAATATGTTTAACACTGAAGTTAATGTCTATTCATTCACAGAAATGTCTATGTTTAACACTGAAGTTAATGTCTATTCATTCACACAAATGTCTAAAATTTTTACACTGAAGTTAATGTCTATTCATTCACACAAATGTTAATATGTTTAGCTCATACGAAAGCATATTTCATAGGAACCAAAATGTGAAGTATGTTGTTCTTTTTCAGTAAAACGTTATACTGAAGAATACTGATTGTGAAATATGTGCTTTATCTCTTCCACGAAAACCAAGTTGGTTGCAACACATACGTACACATACTGTTGCTAAATTCCAGTAATCATCCGAGCCATTTATAACTTTGTATTTACCCGGCAATTTATCTGGTGCACCAATTACAAAAAATGTCAAAAGCATTGCACTGAAACAGTTTGAATCGTAAAATGATCTCTCAGAATCTCTAGAATAGCAGGTGAATGTCTGGCATCTGGTAGGATGCCCCATCCCCAGTAAAGACAAAAGGTATTTATTTACCCCTCTCCAGCAGTTAGGCAAAGGCCAGTTTTATCTTATTCCCACAAGTAAGATATGACCCAAGGACGTGTCGGGAAAGTGGGGTTTGAAAAGCCAGCGCCCGGGAGGTAAGCACACTGGCCAGTAACAATTGACTGGTCAGCCCCGTCGGCATTCCCCGGTAGGTGCGCCTCAGGCAGTAAGTAATAAACTTACTCCTCTCCAAAGAGGGGAGGAGAAGCCTGGGAGGGTGGACTAGCTTACTTGTTACTTGTTTTTTTTTTAATTTGTTGAGCTAAGCACCTTACAAGCGTAAGGCTTATTAATCGTGTCTATTTTCATTATTATTTGTAATGGAAACCTTTCTGAAATTGATTGTCTTTTGCCTACAGCAACATTTCTCTTTCGTATATATTATAAATCCTTTATGTTTTTTCTATAACCTTGTGAATTAATCACATGTTTTTGTTAATAAAGACTATATATATGTGTGTGTGTGTAATGTTGATAAAATGAAACAATGTTTTACATTAAGTATTTTAAACATTCATTAGTATTGGGACTATTCATTTATGAGAAATTGATTATTCCAAAATAAAAAATATTATTTTAAAACTATTTCAGTCCATCGTAGATTTTAATTAACATATGTATTTTTTGACTGATGACACTAAAAAAAATTCTCATAATAATCAGACAAACAAGTATATCCGAGTCAGAAACTCATGGTGTCAGAAGTTGGGTATAAATAAAACCGAAAGCAGAATGATATAGCATGAACTAAACCTAAATTTGAAATTAATTGTTTTCCCTATTATGATACTATCGTGGCCAAGCGACAACCCATTGTGACAAGACTCTGGCACGTGCTGTGTCTTGTAGCAATATGTTTCAGCTACAGCGATACAAGGGTTTCATTCGATCTGACCAGTTCCTTGTCGATAGCTTTGTGGTGATACTGACCTCACTAGTTCAGACGAAGGGTAATTCTTTGTTAGCATAACTTTTCTGCAGCTTTTGAGAAAATGTCTTTACTTCTGGGACTAAGTATGGTTGAGTCTGCAAGCTAAAACAAAATGGAAAGATAACAATATATCATTTTGTTAATTTCAATTCTTTTTATTCAATCGCCAATGCATAAATTTAATTCTGCTTTTTCAAAGCTAGCCGTGTAACGGACATATGTTTCTTGTTGTATTGATTGCCGACGTTATATATTGCTTTTTTGGGTTAATGCTAATGAGTATAACATTTTCAAAATAGCGAATAAACCGGGTTCATTTTCGTACATAGCCAGCAAATAGATTTTCTCTCAACTTATGTTCTAGACAAATTGTATGAATGTATCTTTGCGCTTGTTTACATAACTCACTATTATAAGTAAACACATCGAAGTGGTGGTTGCTATGAGTATATATTCATTTATTTAAGCATTTGCGAATAATGTTGGAGTGAATTCGAATTTGTATTCCAACAATACTAAGACTTTCACCCTGAAGACAGAATTATTTACTCTGAGAAATACAATATTATCTTTCATATTTTGAATATCTTACAATTGGTGTGTCTGCTGTTTGGTTTCGGGAAGCTTGACAGAAGTTTATTCACACTGTAAAATATTGCTTGTACAAGACGGTGGGTTGCTCTGAGATGAATTATTTCAAACTTAGACACATGTCTCAGATCTTAAGAAAATTATTAACAATTGCCCGTTTACATATAACAGTTGAATAAAGGGATGAAGTAAATATTCCTTGACTGTTAGAATGCGTGCACATACATCCTTTTATTAGAAGCTGCTTAGACATTTTTAGGGTTATCTGTCGATTGACTAAAATGTCATCAGAAAACACCAATAACTACTCAAAAAAGTTTACTCAGACTTTCATATTGATCAAAGCGAATTACAGTCGCTGCTGTTTATGTTAGGGTGCCTAAAATGTGAGTCCCCTTATTATCCTTTTATCTTCCTCCTTAAGCAGGTGAAAGGTCATTCTATTTGTGTCTGGGTCAGCAATATTGGGCCATGTATACACTGATAAAATATCATTCAAAGGTGTTCACTGTCCTCTGCTTGAAGATCTACTGGGTTCTGCGCTGATATTAAATGTATGTGACTACCTAAGGACGGAAAACATGGAATGACGAAGGACCTCGGTGACAGTGGATTTGAGATCCATATTCACGTGCTGAATATGGATATGTTTTATCCTGAAATACGGTGAAATCTCGACTGTTTCCTCCGACAATCTACTGGGACTATGGAGTTTATAGATCATAGAATTCCTACTTCATAAAAAAGTATTTAGCCTACTTCTTATCTAAAGATAATGACGATATACTCCTCGTAACGCAGGAAGGAGACCTTTATAAAAGGTTCGATCTCTCGCAGTCAACTGACCCCTCCAAAAATTAATTTGACACAACTCTTATTGATCCAACTAAGTGCACTTACAACGAATAACTTTAACCAAACGACAGTAACTCAAATTTTAGCACAACAAATATGAAAATGTCGGTCTCTACATAGACACTTCTATTAAAATCATTATCGTTTCAAGCAAGGTTTTAACAAATAGTTATTCCAGTAAATAATATCTCCATTATCGACAACAAAAATGTTAGAGAAAAAATGGGAACTAGTCTCGCTTTCCTACTCAAAACCAACCATAAATAAAAACAAGTGTTACTTGAAGAGACGACTGAGACACAAAGTTGACATACAATAAAATTCAGTAAAACATTTAGATTTAGTTTTCTTTCAATATATTTTACTTTCGACAGAACGTTTCAAATTCTCAGTCTACAGTAAAATGCGTTACAAGGGAAAACGCAAACATTCATAATACCGTAGTGTGCGTCGACAAATAAGGAAAAGAGTTAAACTCATGTGCGTTTTTTTAACGTTTGTTGTGAAAAACGTTGGCACGATCAAAAATGAAGAAATACACATTTACTACAAGTCCTAAAACAATTGAATGCACATATATTCTAGTCGAAATGTGGCTGAACCTCAAACAAATTGCTAACAAAGTTTTTTAACTTTGATATTCGGCATGAATAACCTTTAAGATAAAAGAAAATTTTACCAAAATTAGCCCATCGGAAAAAAAGTCAACGGGTGCCATTTTAAAAATCCAACTTAACAATATTAAGATTTCGAGACATAAAATTCCTGACAAGTATGTCCATTATTACTGATAATTACTGACAAAAATAAACGTTTTTCCTGACAATAAACTTTATTAAATTAGAAATTAAAAACATTTTGAATGAAAACCTACACAGAGCCAACCCTAAGCCAGCTTGACATTTTATAGGTGTTTTAAATTGTAATGATAGGTACTTATTGTAAGGAACATGAACATGAAGAGGGCTTACTTGCGAAACGTCCTCGGGTTTGCTTGTCCTGTGCGCTGCGAGTGAAAGAAAGAAAGAAAAAAATCCAACATGGCGTCCCTGAATGTTTATTACATACAGTTCACGCAAAATCTCGCAAAGTCTCGTTGCACGTATGGAAATTAGGTGTGACTCGATATTATAAAAAGCGAGTCTCGTACCGTCTCAGAGAAACGGAGTGTGTGAAGCGAATGCACGTGTCGAGCAGTGAGAGCTGCTTTGGAGGTTAACAGTGATTTGCGACCTTCGTTATTACTACAAGCTATCTCGGCGATTGACAAATTCGACTTGAGATTAATACCCGAGTTCGACGGCTCCCCCTCCGGACCCTCTGTAGTCGAGTGGTGGGAGAAAGCCGAGCGCGTCTGCAGACTTTGCAATATAAAGGATCCTGCACTGGTCATCCGGCTGAGGCTGACCAAAGGAGCATATTCGGTGTATCAGCAACTCGGAGACGAACCAGGCCTGGAGGAAATTAGGCAGGCGCTATACGCAGCCTTTGCTGTGGACCCTTTCGTCGCCTGGAGGCAGTTCACCGAACGGCGGCTTGGGCTAGATGAGACTGTGGACGTCTACCTGGCCGATTTGAGGAGGCTAGCCGCGCCGTTTGGTGGAACAAGCGAGCGAATACTGGGATGCGCTTTTCTGACTGGACTCCCAAACGGCGTCAGCAGACTGCCGCGAGCATCGTCCAGACTCAGTGAGATTGGGCTTGACGAGTTGTTGGCCAGAGCCCGAAACGTTTTGAAAGAGGACACAGAGCCGGTTTCGGCAGCTGCGGAAGCGTCTTCACCACAAACAGAAGACGTGAAATGCTACAAATGTGGCGGGCCGAATCATTTTTCAAAAGACTGCCGAAGCCGAAGCGGTGCAAAGGACGCGCCCGATCGAGGAACGTTAAAACGCGTGCGTTGTTACCGGTGCAACAAGCTGGGTCACGTGGCAAGAGGTTGTCCGGGAAACGGGCAAGGGGAGTAAGCTCTAGCGCCAGTCTTCTCCCCAGATCGTCGCCAAATAAGGCGCTACCCGCAGTGAGCGTGCGTGTAAACGGGCGTAGGCGCTTCGTGCTCGTAGACACCGGGTGCACGCAGACCCTCATGCGCATAGCATGCTGTGACGCATGCGATAAGGAAAGGATCCCGGTATTGACGGTTGGCAGTGGCTTGATTGCCTCTTGTGGCGTTAGCACATTCGCGCAGATGTCGGCGATGGGCCCACAGTAACCGTACGAGCCTTGGTTATAAACGGTGACCTGCTCGGTTACGACCTGCTCCTGGGAATGGACGTCATCAAGGAATTGGGAGGTGTACGCATTGATGGTGAGGGTAGGGCACATTTTGCAAAAGCGGGCCTTGCTCTGAGTGCAGCTATGAAGCTGGAACAGCCTGATTTTTGTGCGGAATTCGACCAGCGCACAAAGTCCTGGACAGCTTCCTGGAAGTGGTCGGAGGAGCAGCCACCCGAGAAATTATGCAATAAGGTGCCAGAATACAAAATTCCCCCCGGAGCTCGTGCAGAATACGACAAGGAACTACAAACTTGGATTGGTAATGGATGGCTAGTTCCGTATTCAGAGAAGGAATTGGGTCCTCCAAAGTGCCATGACCTCGTTAATGGCGGTTATCCAACAGAATAAGCAGAAGGTGAGGCCGGTGCTCGACTATCGAGAATTGAATGAGCACGTGGACCCTTTTACAGCCCGCGCGGACGTATGCACTGCAAAGTTGAGGGAATGGCGGCAAGCGGGATCTAATGTATCTGTACTGGATCTTCACAAAGCATACCTTCAAGTTCGTGTACACAAATCACTATGGCCCTATCAAACGGTGCTCATCAGGGGGAAAAGGTATTGCCTAACCCGCATGGGATTTGGACTTAATGTGGCGCCATTAATTATGCAAATGATTGTTGACACCATTCTGACTAAAGATGAGCGCATTCAGCGGGCAACGTCTGCATATATTGATGACGTGTACGTGGACGAGGAAATTGTATCTGCGGCGCGCGTGAGGGAGCATCTCTACAACTTTGGCCTTCTCAGCAAGGAACCGGAAAGGCTACGGGATGGCGCACGGGTACTTGGTTTGCAGGTCTGGAAGGAAGATGACGTTCTGTATTGGAAACGAGGAAATGAAACCCCGGACATGCCTTGTATTGTTACACGACGAAACGTATTTTCCTTGTGCGGAAAGTTAGTTGGACACCTTCCTGTGGGTGGATGGCTTCGTGTTGCGGTGGCATTTATTATGCGAAGAGCCTCCGACGTCACCACTGGATGGGATGACGAAACTCATGACGTCCCTCTCAATACAATGCTCAAAGAAGTCCTCACCAGGGTGCACAAGGAAGACCCAACGCGAGGCAGATGGTGCGTCGACAGCCAGAACCTTAGTGTGTGGGTTGATGCAAGCTCTCTCGCCATTGGCGTATCGGTGGTCCATGATGGAATGGTGGTGGAAGACGCTTGCTGGTTACGCCCAGAAAAGGACTTCCAGCACATAAACCTGGCAGAACTTGATGCAGTTATCAAGGGGATAAACTTGGCAATCCTTTGGAAGACGACCACCCTGCGACTATTCACGGATTCTGCTTGCCTCCATAAGTGGATTTAAGATACTCTCACCGGGAGAGCCAGAGTACGAACCAAAGCCACGAGCGAGATGCTCATCCGACGGCGGCTCGACACGATCATGAAGCTGGTGAACGAATATGCGCTGTCAATAGAGGTGTCCCTGTCTCATTTATTGCGGTCTATCCAGGTTTGCGATATGGCGCATGCTGCGCCGGCAGGATGCAGCCAGCATCGTCCGTCAGTTAAACAGTATTTTTCTTGAACGTGGCCCCCCAACGGAGATATTAACCGACAATGGCGCTGCATTCACTAGTGAGCAGTTCAGAAAGTTTGCTGATGGCTGGGGAGTACACCTGAGGTTTCGATGCGCGCACGTACCGAGTGGAAATGGGGTCATCGAGCGGAATCACAGAACCGTCAAAACCATTGCGGCCAGGACGGGCTGCACGATATTTGAGGCAGTCTACCTGTATAACGTAACCCCAAAGGATAATGTTTCACCCTCTACGGCGCCGGTTGACACCTTACACAGGTATCACGTCAGGGTGAAAGGCATAGAGACTAACCCGCTGCCCGAACTGGAAGTAACCAAAGAGAAACTGAAAAAAGGGGATGTCGTCTGGATTAAGAACCCGCGCGGCAGGTGTACGACGAAATACGGAGTTGGACGCGTCACCGAGGTAATAAGCCCACAGGCAGTGCGAGTCGACGGTATGCCCCGTCACATTAGAGACCTACGGTTAGCAACGCAACCATCACTGGACGACAAGAGCGAGTCGGAGTCAGAGAACAATGAGGCATCGCTCTGGCTTGCAGCAGCCCCATCGGACAGTGACTCGGATATCAGCAGTATCCCAGCGGACGCGATGTTTCTCGACCGCGGACGAGAGCACAAGCGAAGATGAGGCTTGCGTTGTCCCCCTCCGAAGAAGCAACCGGCGAAGGCGATCGAGGCCTCCCTGCCATCTCTGTGATCATGAGATCAGGGGGAGTGTAGGGAACATGAACATGAAGAGGGCTTACTTGCGAAACGTCCTCGGGTTTGCTTGTCCTGTGCGCTGCGAGTGAAAGAAAAAAATCCAACATGGCGTCCCTGAATGTTTATTACATACAGTTCACGCAAAATCTCGCAAAGTCTCGTTGCACGTATGGAAATTAGGTGTGACTCGATATTATAAAAAGCGAGTCTCGTACCGTCTCAGAGAAACGGAGTGTGTGAAGCGAATGCATGTGTCGAGCAGTGAGAGCTGCTTTGGAGGTTAACAGTGATTTGCGACCTTCGTTATTACTACACTTATATGCTTAATAATAAACTAACACCAGAAAATGACTAGCCCCTTCATTTGTTTTAATGTTTTTTTAAAATTTCTTATACAAATATGAATATAAAAAGGTACAAAAACAGAATAAGTAGCCTTTTTCAAGGCAACAATTGTCTTCTTAATTCCTGACATTTAAACGTAAATAATATGTACAAAATCAGTACAATTTACAATAAAAGAATGGTCGGTCGAATTCTGAGGTAAGGGACTTGCATAACCACTACAGAACAAGGGACTTGCATAACCACTACAGAACAAGGGACTTGCATAACCACTACAGAACAAGGGACTTGCATAACCACTACAGAACAAGGGACTTGCATAACCACTACAGAACAAGGGAGTTGCATAACCACTACATAACAAGTTCATGAACGGACAAAATAACATTTCTTGTCAAGAACGAGTCAAAGGGAACGTCGACATCATCAAGTTCTGGCTGTGTTAAGTTGCTGCAGTGGATGCCTTTGCAATTACTACACAAGTTTGAACAGTCAATGCCATGTTTCTTGCAGCTGCATCTTGCTGCAGTACACCCTCAAGTACAGTTACATCTAATTATAGCCAAAAATGTACAGGATCAGCTGGCAAGTCAGTCTTGATTGGTTGTAATTTAACATCTAAAAGTTTCCTTCCACACTTGTCAGGTTTTAGCTGGTTTCTACATTTCAACCATTGTGCATGTACACTAAAGTCTTCTCGCCAGCTTCTATAACCTCTTCTGCACTGCTATCATTGTCAAACACTTCTGCCAGTTTGAGGAAGTTTCTATTGTTTATCACCTTTCGAGGGATTCTGCCTTCCTAATTTCATAAACACTGGATGTAGAATCACAACCCAAAAGTGCATAGATGAAAAGAATGTTGGAACAGATCACAAATCTCAAAGATTTCCTCATCTCTTTGATGTTGCAGACCTTCACACTTTTTGCACTATCATTTGGTTGTGGCGTGAACAAGATGTTGTAACCATCATCTCTATTAGCATGATAACATAGAAAGACCAATAGGCATCTGCTATCAAAATGGTTTATCCCGTATGTGTCAGTTCTAGAGCAGTCTTCACAATCAATACGTCAGCGTCTCCAGATGCATGGACTACTTTACAACCTGCTTCCGTCAAGCTCTTTCCCAGCAAGTTGATGAACAATTGTTTGTTTTTTGATTAGCTAGGAAAACATCCTTTTTTAATTTAAACAACATTAAAGTGTCAGTGACACATTAACACCAACACAGCCCCCTGCTCGTCATCGGGGAGTCGCGTCTTTAATGGATGGACAACTTTCATACCCATCAAAGACAATGCATGCTTTTCCATATCTAGTTCTGACATATTTGCTGTATTTGGCACAGATTTTATCAAAGGTATGACTTTTTTTTGCAATGGAAGGTGTTGAAATAGAGCTCCACCATCGATAGCCTTTTACATGGCTGTATAAGCCAGGTCAGGTGCGGCTTTTGTAGAAACTACCCAGATGTCTGCCCCCGAGCTGGTATTCCACACATATAGAGTCCTTCATTTATAACCTATATGAAACAATGACTTGTGTTCATTTTTCTTCCGGGCAACACGTTTTTCCTTCTTTTAACCGTATTATCCAAACGCATGCGAACTTCGAGACGTTCTCTCCACAGCTGCCATCAACCCAAAAGACACCGCCTTTTATTTAGCGTTCTTTTCCGCACCTGATTTTCATAATGCAACACAAATAAACACCTGTATTTTATTTAGCGTTCTTTTCCGCACCTGATTTTCATAATGCAACCCAAATAAACACCTCTCTTTTATTTAGCGTTCTTTACCGCACCTGATTTGCATAATGCAACCCAAATAAACACCGCCTTTCATTTAGCGTTCTTTACCGCACCTGATTTGCATAATGCAACCCAAATAAACACCTGTCTTTTATTTAGCGTTCTTTTCCGCACCTGATTTGCATAATGCAACCCAAATAAACTCCGCCTTTCATTTAGCATTCTTTACCGCACCTGATTTGCATAATGCAACCCAAATAAACACCTGTCTTTTATTTAGCGTTCTTTTCCGCACCTGATTTGCATAATGCAACCCAAATAAACACCGCCTTTCATTTAGCGTTCTTTACCGCATCTGATTTGCATAATGCAACCCAAATAAACACCTGCCTTTTATTTAGCGTTCTTTACCGCACCTGATTTGCATAATGCAACCCAAATAAACACCTGCCTTTTATTTAGCGTTCTTTACCGCACCTGATTTGCATAATGCAACCCAAATAAACACCGCCTTTCATTTAGCGTTCTTTACCGCACCTGGTTTGCATAATGCAACCCAAATAAACACCGCCTTTCATTTAGCGTTCTTTACCGCACCTGATTTGCATAATGCAACCCAAATAAACACCTGCCTTTTATTTAGCGTTCTTTTCCGCACCTGATTTGCATAATGCAACCATCACTTTTTCCCCCTCCGGACCCGCGTGGTGGCTGCTACACTCTCCATGATCTCTTAATCACACATGCTGCAGGGTGGTGGTGGCCTTTTGATTCGTGAGCTTCTCCGAAGTGGGACATGTATCTTAGTTTCTGCTTCTGAATCGTCCGATAAAGTTTCCGCTACTAAATCTACTGACAAAGTTTCTACTTCTGAACTTGGGACTGATTTTTTTATTAACCTCGTCAAACGAAGGCAAGATAGAGAGAGAAAACAAGGAAAAGTTATTTCAACTCAGGGCCGATCGACACCGAACGGATAAAACAGAAAATATAAGGGAAGATAACTCTAGTCCCTTAATTACGATGTATGACGAGAGTGAAATAATTAACAGCTTTTATTATTCTTTTAAAATGCTTTAGATAACGTTGCCGTTTCACTTTTATTGTTACAAAATTGTTATAAAATATTTGCTTAAAAAATTACTATTGAAATACTAAGCTATTTTATTATATTTTCATAAAAAATACAAAACACATATATTATGTTGCTGTTTCATAAAATAAAAGACGGTCCAAAACTTTTGTTATATCAATAAAAAGAAGACATTTTGTTATTAAAGATTTGTATTATATTTTCATTAAAAAAATCAAAACACATATTTTATAATTTGTTTTGCTAACAACTTATTTTATTATAATAAAAATACAATTCTAAATCTTTCGTTCTTATTTTTTAACAGGTGACAAAATCATATTTTTGTATTTATTTCCAACACTAACATTATTAATATAATGTATTTGTCAAGTCTCAAATAAATATGAATTGTTTTTATCATTCCTGATCATCCGTACTTTAAATTAATGAAAATATAATAAAAAATTTCTCAAATTATTTTTGCTTAGTGTCATTTTTCTATTTATTAATTTCGGACATTTTTACCGTACCATTTGTTTTTGGTTCTATTTTTACTGGGTACCCTACATCATACCAACAAATGTAGAGCTAGCCAACTTATAGGCAGGGGTTGCAGATTGAGTATTCTTTGCATGTATTTCCGTCCGAGTTGATCTAGTGTTCTTTGGTTTAATGAGGGACATAATCTTGTATTATTAATGAATCTCATTAACGTGATATAAATATTTTCCAATAGTAAATAAAACATTTTCAGCAGCAAGTGTAACAGCACAGGTAGAGCTGCCTGCTATATTGCACAGTAAAAAGACGAGGGAAAAATTACACCGGTAAAATGGCACAGGTAAAAATGGCACAAGTAAAAACAGCACAAGTGAGTTAATAGAAAAATGACACAAAGCAAGAACAATTCAGTAACAGAAAGTTAGGATTGTTCAGGAGAAGCGGGACTTCGCCTCAAGTTTTAAATACGGGCTCAGCACCCACTCTTTAAAATGAGTATTTTAAAACAAGTTTTTACTTTGTTGTTTTCAAATAAATAAAAGCGACTATTCTAAGTGTTTTTAGTAGTGGGCTGGGTTCTTTAACCTCTAGTTTTAAATAAGGCCTAAGTCACCCTCATATTTTTAAATAAGTATGGACTCATTTGGTAAAAGTAGAATAAGAAGCCGAAAAATATAAAAAATAAAAACGAGAAATTACTTATTCCGAACGCAGTTGAATCCAATTATCTACCGACCTGTATACTTTTAATGCGCTGAAACTGTGTTTAAGATATTTATTTCAAAACTTGATTTCGTTCAAAGCAATATTTATACGCAGGAGAAAACACACGTGGCTGATTGTCGCTTAACTGTTGGCAAAGGCTAAATTCCTGAAAAGTTTACTTATTCTACCACTAACACTTAGTCTGAGTTTCAAACCCCCTGCGTACTTACGGTTAGTGGTAGGGTAAGCGATCTTTTTGATACATTTTGAAGTATAAAGCTCACCAACATTAAAGTGGCAAGTGAATATTTTTCCCGTGTATCGTAAAGACAGCTTAAAAATATTGAAATAAAACACTTTAAAGCAGTTTCAGTATGTTAAAAGTATACAGGTCGGTAGATAATTAAATTTTAATGCGTTTAGTATGAGGCTTTCGTAGTTGTTATTTTTTTACGACTTCTCAACTATTTCGCTCTCTTACCATTACTCTATTGTTTCCAAGCAAATAAAATCGAGTTGTGACATTAAAAAGGAATATAAAAGGGGTTTAGGTAAATCGAAGAAATAAACAAAACAATATCCTGTGTGTATGTCTAGCATTTATTTAGAAACTACACAAAAAAGCTGATTTATTCATTTTCAGAATTTTCTCGAAGGGAATATAGGCACATTTTTTGTTATATTGATTTTGTTGGGGACACACAAAAGAATAATAAGGGGCGACATGTAGGGCGATTTTAAATGTTATTATGTAGTATTTCATTACTTTACGGCGCCTTGAGAAATGTTAATCGTCAATCAACCTCAGGGATTATATATCGTTCCTATAGCTTCTGCAACTCTTTTCTATAAAATGACGAATTATTACATAATACCATCAACAGTCCTCTCCAGGCTACTGTGGAGTTCTGCATTCATGCCGGACGTCAATAGAATACTAATAAGTCACGAACTGCTACAAGGGTGTGTAGAAAGACCCCTATAACAAGATATATTCTGAAACTACATTAACTAGAGTACTCAGATAAGTATGTTTTAATTTGAGCAAACGTATGCTAGACAATTGAATCAGCCTCGCACTGGACCAATATTTTTAAAACTGAAAGGTCAAGTACATTTCTCACACTTTTATTAGAAATTTCAATTCATCAAAACAATTAATTTTATTTTTCAAAAAGGCACATATGTCGTGTAGTGTGAATTATTTTTATAAATTTATTCATAAGAAAATCTAAATCACTCAGTTCGTAGAACATCAGACTGAAGATCTCGAGGTTTCGGTTTCGATTTCCAGTCATAGTATCCACTTTATTTGTTGGAAATTTATTATTTAGTATGAATGCATTATTTTTCATTTCTAAAAGAAGTTTCAATATTTCATAAAAATTGTGACTGACCGACAAACAGACACACACACAGAAAATGTCGATAATAAAAATGGATATGTTTTTATTACGAATTTAAATATTTAAATGAATACATTTCCCCCTATGTTTATACTAATGTAGTTGTACATTAAAAACATTTAAGGTCAGCTTATTTCTACCACATAGCAAATTGGATATTCTTGTACAAGAAATCTATTAATAAATATTTTACTGGATCAATAATCCTCTGTGCTTTTTACTGATGAGCTAATAATTTCATTTCGGAAAAACATTGATCTCTCCCTCTTGTCTCACATAACTATGTCAGGTTTACCAGCTGCATTTTAAAAGTGTGTAGCTGTAATGATTGTATAGTCATATTGGGTGATATATGACTTATTTTCCACAATTATTTCTGATATAATATCCAAGGACTTGATCCTACATCGGAGGCACACTTTTGATGGATGGTTAAAAAAAACCTATAACTTATAACATTACATTTCCTTATTCTAACCGACCAGTTAACTAATTTATAATATATATTTTGTGTGGTATCTTGGTCTTACCGGATTCCAGGACAATAATTCATCTAGTTAACTTAGCAAGATAGGGGTTTCTCACTTCTTTTATCATTTTAATTTTGTCTTTCTAAAGAGATCAAGGGGTCCCCTCTTGAAGCTGACACTTTATTTCTTTATGAGTAAAATTGATATCCGAGGGCTGTCTTTATGATAGATGTTGTTCCCTGTCTGTATTCGCATGTGAATTTTTAGAGTCGCACACTGGAGAAATGAAATTGCACAACATTGGCAAGAATATGGTTTCTCACTTAATGTTAAATTTTACTTCAGTCGAAGATCTCAGAAATCAAGGGGCCCCTTCCTGGGGCTAACACTTGATCTCTATATGAGATACATAGATACCCGAGTATTCTATTAAAATTCTCCTTTATTTCTCAAGCATTGAGTTAGTAAAAAAGTTCAGAATAATTTCTTCTCTCCCCAACTGACCAGTCAACTATGTAGTAGTATATCTTTTTTGTAGTCTGTTGGTCTTACCAGATTCCAGGACCAGCATTCATCTAGTCTGGTGGAATATCCAGCTACGTGGTGTTACCTGAGGTAACATCACTAGGAGAAGATGCACTATTCCTCGTATGAGGGGATCTTATTTGTGCTGCGGATACTATGTAATTTTGAATATTTGGTCAGGGTTTACTTGTAGGGGTAAGTATCCTCATGTCAGGTTGTCCTTACAAACCATTGTACAGAGAGACCGAAGACACTCGAGGATAGTGTCTAGTAGGTAATTCAAACCCCCCCCTGTGTGTAATTTATCGTGATTTTTCAGACTTGCACTCTGTGAAAATGACGTACCACAAACTTTACAAGAATAGGGGTTCTCACCTGTGTATTCGCATGTGCTGTTTCAAACTTGTATTGTGTGAAAATGCAGTACCACAAACTTTACAAGAATAGGGGTCCTCACATGTGTATTCGCATGTGCTGTTTTTAGAGTAGCACACTGGAGAAATGCAGTTGCACAAAATCGGCAAGAATATGGTTTCTCACCTGTGTGTAATTTTACATGTATGATCAAGTCAATATGTCATAGTATATCTTTATTGTGGTCTGTTGGTCTCACCGGATTCCAGGACAATAATTCATCTCGTCTGCTACGTGGTGTTACTTGAGGTAACATCACTAGGAGAAGATGCACTATTCCTCGTATGAGCAAGTGTATAGCCATGCTAAGGGGATCTTATTTGTGCTGCCGATACTATGTAATTTTTTAATATTTAGTCAGGGTTTACTTGTAGGGATAAGTATCCTCATGTCAGGTTGTCCTAACAAACCCTTGTAAAGATAGGCTGAAGACACTCGAGAATAGTGTCAAGTATGTAATTCAAACTTCACTTAATGTTTAATTTTACTTTAGTCGAAGATCTCAGAAATCAAGGGGCCCCTTCCTGGGGCTAACACTTGATCTCTATATGAGATACATAGATACCCGAGTATTCTATTAAAATTCTCCTTTCAAATTGGAACTTACTGAAAATTTAGTTCTACAAACTTCATGAGAATAGGGTTTCTCACCTGTGTGTATTCGAATATATTTAGATGGCAATGCTGTGAAAATGCAGTTCCACAAACTTTGAAAGCATAGGGTTTTTAACATGTGTGCATTCGCATGTGCTTTTTCAAACTGGAATGCTGTAAAAATGTAGTTCCACAAACTTTACAAGAATAGGGTTTCTTCTTTTTATTTTTCTTTTCATTCATTTGCTGGGGACAAGGCATTCTTCCAAGTGCCATACGATCACCTGCTATTTACAGACTCCAACCGAGAGCTCTTTTCAGGATTCTGGCTGTTCCCTTGAGTGCAGTTGTTGTGATTTCTCTTGCACTTGGTTCACCAGGTATACTTGCTAAATACTTTTTCAAGTTCTTCTTCATGAGTCCAGTGCCTCCTATGATAACTGGAATGATAGAGATCTCTTTGAGGTTCCAGTTTCTTTTCATATCATACATTAGACCCTGATATTTTGTTATTTTCTCCCTTTCAGCTCTATTTAGGCCCCCATCATTAGGGACACTGACCTCAACCAAAGTTGCCACTCTCTCTCTCTCTTGTTCCATATTACAATGCCAGGTTTGACAGCTGCGTTTTCCAGATAGGTAGCTGTGGGGATTTCATGGTCATAATGGATGGTGTATGTCGCATTCCCCACAGTTCTCTCAGGTATATGTTCCTAGTGTCTGCTGCTACATCTGATATTCAGTTTCTTACAGATGGTCCAGTGGAGGTATCTGCACACTCCATTATGTCGTGCTGTATAGGAGCCATCTGCCAACATGATTTTGCAACTCGATATCAGGTGGCTCACACTCTCCACTTCAGTGTGGCAAAACCTATACTTGTTGTCCTGACTGAGATCAGCCATCTTTTTAAACGCATTTGTCATCAGGCCCTGGTCTTGTGCGGTCATTATAAGCCTCTTCTGGTCGTAGTGGAGGGCTCCCCTTAGCCAGTCTAAGGACCCTTCCTTATCAATATAGTCCTTGGATAGTTCATCGAGGAAGTATGTGGCACGTTTCTGTCCTGACCACTCATCAATGCACCTGTTCTAAAAAGTCTGGGTGTATCTCTTGCAGCTCTTTTGGGCTATCTCGGTTGCAGGATTGTTTGGTGTTTCTGCCTCATCTATATGACAGCCTTGTCCAAAATGCTTGGCCAACTTTGTGATGGAATTTGTTTTGCTGGCTCTTGACTCTTGGTGTTCACGTACCATTGCTAGGCTGGGGTTTAAGGAGCTTCTTAGGTACTTGCCAATGCTGACAATAGTGGCTCTGTGCTAGTGGTTTATCTCTGATAGACCCAATCCTTCCTCTCTTCTGGGCAAGTACAGTCTTGGCAGACACTGATTTCTATAGATGACCCTATGGAGGGTTAACATTTTTCGAGTCTTTACATCTAGCCTGTTGATGGTTTGTTGAGGCCAATTAATGATGCCAAAGCTGTACGTAATTACTGGCATAGCAAGTTGATTAATGGCAGTTATTTTATTTTTGTTTGTAAGCTGTGTTTTGCAGATCTTTCTGACACGGCGTCCATACTCTCTGCCAATTTTCTCTCTCATCCTGGCATGTTGGATGGTGTCATTTTCCTCAATGCCAAGGTATTTATAGGACTCCTGCTCTTTGAGATCTTGTATCTCATTTTCCTCATCTAGCTGTAGATTGTCTGTCTGAATCTTTTTCCCAGCCCTGAGGGAGCACTTGGCGCATTTATCCAAGCCAAATTTCATTCCAATGTCATTGGAAAAGGTGTGTACAACCTGCAGGAGCTGCTGCAATTCAGTGTCAGAGCTTGCATACAGCTTAAGGTCATCCATGAAGAGAAGGTGGTTGATTTTCTTGGATGGATCTCTCTGGCGTCCCTGACCAAGGTTGTAGGCCTCTCCCCTGTTGTTGAGAAGCTTACTAAGTGGGTATATTGCCATGCAGAAGAGCAACGGGTATAGGCTGTCACCTTGGAAGATTCCCCTTCTGATATTGATGTTAGGGATGGTAATCTTTCCATGGCTGTGGCTTAGTGAGATGTTGGTTTGCCACATTTTTATGTGGCTGTCATTGTTTTTTTTTATTATTGGGTTGATATTATACAGGTCAAGGCACCATAGTAGCCATGAGTGGGGCACGCTGTCATAGGCCTTCTCATAATCAATCCATGCCATGCTCAGGTTTCTATGCCGCTTCCTACAATCCTCTAAAATTGTTTTGTCAATCAATAACTGGTCCTTGGTACCAAAGCATCTTCTCCTACAGCCAGCTTGTTGATCTTCTAGGTAGTTCCCAGAGGAGAGATGGTCGTAGATGCTATCGGCTACCAGGCCAGTAAAGAGCTTGTAGGTGGTACTGAGACAGCATATGGGTCTGTATTTATTTGAGTACTGTGTCTCTTTTGTTTTGGGTATGAGGCTTGTGTCTCCATGGTGGTGTTGCCTCTTCACCCCTCAGTAGTCTGTTGAAGCATTTACTGTAGTGGCCATGGAGTGCAGTCAACTGCTTTAACCAAAAATTGGAGACATTGTCAATGCCAGGTTTCTTGTGGTTAGCAAACAGAGCTAGTTTTTTTTTGTCGCTTCTGTTGTAATCACTGGCTCCGGCATTGTGGGCTTGGTCTCATTTATCCTCTGTATGTCTCCAATCCACTGGGCCTCTTGGTTGTATACTCCCTCACACTCAAACAGGGGTCGCCAGTAGTTCTCCAGGTCTTGTTCTTCAGGTGGTTTTTCTACAGTAATGGTATCCCTTATTAGAGTTCTATAGAACACTCTAGGGTTTGCTTCAAACTGTTTGTTCTGGGACTGGGCCTTCTTATTTTCCTCGGTTTTTATTCTTTTAGCAAGTGCTGGTATCTTGCCTTCCAGCTCCCTGACAACGTTGTTTAGTTCCTCACTGCTGGTTGTTTGGTACTTTGCATGGAGTCTGTTGATGGTGTTCTTCAGTCTCCCTTCTGTTGTGGGAGCTGCGAGGAACTGTTTTATTTGGCTCATTTCTTTCCGATGGAGGTTTAATTCTTTTTGCAGCTTGAGCTTCCATGCAGGTGTAGTTTTGGAATCTCTAGGATTAAATCGCTTTTTAACGTTCTTTTGAGGGAATGTTATCCTATCTATATAAAGCCCAGCTGCATATGTGATCTGGTTGAGTTCTGTGAGCGACACTGCATCTGGCACCAGTCTCTGCAGTGCAGTGTTGACTCTTGTGATGAGGGCTTTGGTGGTTCTTTAGGGTTTTATTTTTGACAGTTGTGGTCGGTTCTCTAGTCCCATGGACTTGACCTCCTCAATGATGTGACTGAGGTCCTCCTCAACTGCCAATTATTCCTCATCTGGCTCAAAGGGTGGAGATGGTGGTGGTGGCGGTGGGCTGAGTGCTGGGGATAATGCAGGTGGAGTATTTAGGGCAGAGTTTTGTGGTGTGAGAGTTTCCATAGGCTTTTGTTTGGCTTTGGGATTTTGTTTAGGGTGTGTTTTTGAATAGTTATGTGGGTGTGCTGGTATTGGGAGGTGTGTTTGTGTTGGAACTGTTGTTGGGGATATTGTTAATCTATCTATAGCTTGCAGATGTAGAGGGTCTATTCTAGGGGGCAGTTCTGGAGTGTCACCATTTGCCGATCTTACTTCCCTAGATATATTTGGGTTTTGTAGTTTTTTGTTGCTAGTGGGAACTGTTATAGGGTTACGAAGGGGGATGATGGTATTTGTTATAAGTGCTGCTACATCCAGTCCCATGGAATTAAGTTCTGTTTCACTGAAGTCCCATTTGAGACTGTTGTAGCGCTGCATATTAAGTTTCTTAGAGGTGACATTGCGTTTTGTTGGGTGGTAGTGAAAGAAAATTTCTTTCCATGCCCTTGTTATTTTTTTCTGTTTTTCGTGTTTTGTTCTCGCATATGCCATGGACCATATTAGTGTCCATTTTTCTTCTTTATTCCATTTGTTTTCCAGTCTCCACTGGGATTCCTCTGCTTGTTGTGGTAAATAGTCCTTTTCATCGTCCTTCAGGGCATCAGTTTTTATGCTGGAGATCTCCTCAGGTGTATTTACCCACTTGGGACACTAAGGAGCGCAGATTGGAAACTGGGGTGTTTTTTTTTCTTCAGGAAGGTCAGACGCTCTTATTCTCTCGGTTAGAATTTCGTTTGAGCTCCTACTCCATTTCTCGAACATCGAGTAATGGTAGCAGTGCAGTAAAATCCTGTTTTGTGCAACTGACCACTTTTGGGATTTTAGGCCCCTTGTATTCCTTGTTGTGGTCGTTGCTTGTGATGGAGGGTCTTTTTCATCAAGGCATGGTGGCTGTCCCTGTCTGGTCTCTGACATGTCCATAGTGACATTTTCAGAGGAAAAAAGGTTCGTACCATTGCATACCTCTTCCCGCCTGGTGCATAAACGAGTTGAGGGGCCCTTTTTATCCTGGTTGCCGGCCTGCCAGTTTGTAGATTTTGATTTATTCATCTTTTCATGTTTTTCTTCCTCTTTGTCCACGGCTTTTTATTGATTATTCAAAGCTACCCTCAAAAAGAGGGGTACCCTCATCCGCAATCGGAGGGACGCGCTGGATGGCATGAGGAGACTACATACCTGTGTGTATTTGCATGTGCTGTTTCAAACCGGTATTGTGTGAAAATGCAGTGCAACAAACTTTCAAAGAATAGAGGTTTTAACCTGTGTGTATTTGTATGTGCTTTTTCAAATTAGAACTGTCTGAAATTGAAGTTCTACAAACTTCACAAGAATAGGGTTTCTCACCTGTATGTATTCGCATGTGTTGTTTCAAACTTCTATTGCATGAAAATGCAGTACAACAAACTTTTCAAGAATATGGTTTCTCACCTGTGTGTATTCGCATGTGCTGTTTCAAATTCGTATTGAATGAAAATGCAGTATTACAGACTTTACAAGAAAAGGGTTTTTCACCTGTGTGTATTCGCATGTGATTTTTCAAATAAGAACTGACTGAAAATTCAGTTCTACAAACTTCACAAGAATAAGGTTTCTCACCTGTATGTATTCGCATATGGGTTTTCAGAGTGACATGCTGTGAAAATGCAGTACCACAAACTTTGCAAGAATAGGGTTTCTCACCTGTGTGTATTCGCATGTGCTGTTTCAAACTTGTATCGTGAGAAAATGCAGTTCCACAAACTTTGCAAGCATAGGGTTTTTCACCTGTGTGCATTCGCATGTGCATTTTCAAATTGGTATGCTGTGAAAATGTAGTTCCACAAACTATACAAGAATAGGGTTTCTCACCTGTGTGTATTCGCATGTGACTTTTCAGACCTGCACTCTGTGTAAATGCAGTACCACAAACTTTGCAAGAATAAGGTTTCTCACCTGTGTGTATTCGCATGTGAGTGTTCAGAGTGCTAGACTTTGAAAATGCAGTACCACAAACCTTACAAGAATAGGGTTTCTCACCTGTGTGTATTTGCATGTGTGTTGTCAGATTGGCACGCTGAGAAAATGTAGTTCCACAAACTTTGCAAGAGTAACTTTTCTTATTTTTGTTCATTTTACTTTAGTGTAAAGTCTCAGAAAACAAGTTGCCTCTCCTGAGACAAACAATAGATATCTATATGAGATACATGGATATCTTACTGTTCAATTAAAGCTTTCCATAACGTCTCAAATGTTGAATTAGCATAGAAGTACAGCACATCAAATATCCTCTCTCTAATTGATCAGTTTATTATATTACAGTATATTTTTCTTGTGGTCTTTTTGTCTTACCGGATTCCAGGACAAGAACTCATCTAGTCTTATTAGAGTATCCAGCTTAGTGTTGGTACTTGAGACAACATCTCACCGGTGTGTATTCACATGTGAATTTTTAGATTGAAACTATGTGAACATTCAAATTCTGAAACGGTAAAATGGTAGGGTTTTTCATCTTTTTATATTTACATGTGATTTTTCAGACAAGGACTCTGAACATACAAATCAACAAAATATTCAATAATATTATTTGACACATGCGAAGCTTTGTTACGTCTTTTGAAAATAGACCTCACTGAAAATTCAGATTTATGTAGTTGACAAGTATATGCATTCCTTTGTATTTTTCCTGTCAGAGACCAACATTGATGAGTATAATATGCATTCAATGAGTTAATATCGATATTTTCTACAAGATTTTGATGGAGATTGAGCATCCTATAAGATACAAGATATTCACCCACACTGTGTTACGGAAAAATATTGATTTGTACATTTGACAGGATAAAAGATTTTTTTCCAAACTGCATGTACAGGTTTCTTAAACAGAGATTCTTTCAAAATAATCATAAACGTACATACAGAAAAATAGGATGGTAGTGAGTTATTGATGCAGACTTAATTCTTGTGGAACTGAAAACAACCATCTTTTTCTGTAATAGTTTCAATCTGTAAATAAAGAAAATATGTTATCAAAACATTTTAACATATTTTATATTTCCATGCAATCAATTTCAGCAAACAAAATATTTTGTTGTTTAGTTTCGATGATAAATAATTAATATTACACAATTTTTATTTGAAAAGAAAACTTTTTCATCACAGATATGGAAAATTCTAAACCAACTTCTGTTTAAAAATCTGGAATAATCAATCAAAAATGTTTCTTAACACCTTGGTGAAAAAACTATAGAGTTCCAACTAAAATACCTTTTAAAATAGCAAGTTGAGACATAAAAGAAAGGTTGTTACTAAAACGATATCCTCATATCAACAAAGAAGAAAAGACGAAATGAGTAATGTGAAATGTTATGTTACCTGGTGCTCTAAGATCATAAGAAAAGCCGTCCGCTTTTCTCTTATATACATTCTCAGCTAAAATAAATTTGAGTTTTGATTTTGCCACTAGAAAGGGTAAAGTTTTTTTAGAGTCAACTTCTAATCTATTCTCAAAGTGAACATTTGCTCAGACTCGTCCAAACCCAGAACTGAAATCAACTTATGAAAAAGATGTTTTCAAACACTGTATTTAAATTCTATCAGAAACCTGCATTTTAATCTAGTAGAGATTTCTGTCCTCTCGATTTTTCAAACCGTTGCCTTAACTGATTGTAGAAATATAAATTTCTCAGTGACATGCGCCCATATCTTCCAAAAAATAAGTACATTTTAAATAGTTCTTCATTCACAGAGATTTTGTTCATTCCAAGTCATGCATTCTTCGTTTCCATGCCAACAACTTAAGATATTTGAATTAATTTCATTCACAAAACTTTATCCATTCAAAACAATAACATATTATTGTTGGTATTTCAGGGTGTTTTGGTCATTAATATTTTATCTGACACTGTAGATAGTATTCAGAAACGGATAACACTTTTTAAACTATTTTATCATTTCAATTAACATAAAAAACTGACCACTGTAAGTTTGCACTCATAAGTAGGGCTTAATATACTTCCTGCCCACAAATTGCCAAGATTAAGATGGTTATGGCCAATTTGTTCAAATGATGCATGTTGCCCACTCTAATATTGGCAGAGTCCACAACTCTCACAGATCTATATATGTTCCAGTCAGGAAATGCCAAATAATACAACACTTAATATCTACAATGCAATGTGCTCTGTCACATTATCTAATGTGCAGGGCTCGAACTATTGATGATTGTTCCAGAAAGCCAAGACCTGCTCTATTGCACAATAGTAACCACAGTAGAAGATATGAAAAATTCACTCATATCATTAAAGCTGCTCGCCATCTATAGTGGTTTATTTTTATTGTGGGATGATCATAAATGTGAAGAACGTGTACAAAAACTAGATATGTTATCCAAAAGAGGAAAATAATTATAGAGAAATAGAAATCCCACATTTTAACTACTAAAGATTACAATGAGAGTCCCAGAAAGATGGATTAGCCATTTGGACAGAGGTAATTGAAGTGTAAATTTAATAATCCAGCATAACTAATATTCATGACTCAATGGTGGAAAAGCCCTATGCATGACATTGACCGGAATGTGACACATACCACTATTTAGCCGGTGCCAATAAACATTATATACAGCATTCCTATCAGTTGTCAAGGCCGAATATAGAACTGCAGAAGCTCTATTCACGCATGATATCATCTTTTCTAAAAATTAGATCATTGGGTGTGTTTCTCTAAGCATGGATCTTTATCTTATACTTTCTCTCTCTTTCTTTTTCTCTTTCTTTGATTAATTCTTTGTTTAATTAAGACTTTACAAAATAGGGACACCAAGACACTATTTTCTCTATCAGGCATCATTTTTTCTTGCACTCGTTAGAAACACCATATGTAAGCATTTAATAGCTACCAAGACCTTCCCCACTCCCCAGATACATAAGATACAACAACTTCAATCACCGAATAAGGAATAAATCGCTATCTTTGAGCCAAACAAAGATTCACTGTGTTGGTATATGCATACACATTTATGCAGTCAGACCAATTTACAGTGAGAACCACAATGAACTCATTCTAGTGAGTTTAACCACTGATACACATATGTTATATATCAGTAAGGGGATGAATTTGCACTACTATAGAGGTTAAAATCATGTTAAATGTTTGTATTGAGATGTTCACAACTGTTGGTAATGATCTCACAATGTTAGGCCTGAATGTATCGTCCTTGAAAACACCTTGTTGTGACATTCAATACTTGCACAAGATTGTCCATAAAGGCCTTATTCAGTTTCACATACCAGCAATACCTTAAATTACTAGAAGACTATGAAAAGAAGTACTCGAGTCATTCCTTCCAGCACATAAGGTCGTTAATGACATGCTGGCAAATGACAGTCAATTTCAGTTCATGCCAGGCTATATACAAGTAGTAACCAGACAGAAGCACAATGCAAAACTTGCAACATAACAGAACCTTAGGGAACTTTTGATGACACTGTCGACCATTAAATTCCTATTCCAAAAACTTTGGAGCATATTCGAAAAACTGTGACGAATTTCTTCAAGCTTCAAGGAAAAAAAACCTATATAATATATTCAAATAGATATACAGAATAAGCAAATATTTTATAACAATTTAGTAACAAAAAAACATAAGTGAACATTGTTTTAAACAAAGATTCGAAACGTCTTTTTGTATTAAACGGCAACAAAGATTTTATTAAATTGTCATATATGAATAAAAAAGTGTTTTCATCATTTTTGATCAGCCATACTTGATAAGAAAGCTACATTTACTGCAGGGTAAACCGGTAGTCAGTGCAGCAGTCTTATCTTCTGGAGTGCCCATTAAATTTAAAAAGAAACAATTTGTGAAAACATACCACCTCAACAAAAAAATAATTAATAAAATGTATTATTATGAGCGCATATTTTTTTTCATTCCAGACATTTAAATTATTAATAAAATGTACTATTATCATAGCATATCTATTAATAATGAAGTTTATGTATCTGTCTGTCTGTCTGAAGCCGAAACTCCAGTATGACTATTTTACTGAAACTAATCTTTTTGAAATTCTTTATATACTGTCATTAAAAGTCGTACAGACACCAGATCGATTTTTCTATTTACATAAGTCATTCCTTTAAACTTTCAATTAAATTTATCTTTACAAATATACACTTATAACTGCTATTATCAAATTTACATATGTATTTACAATATTTTCCGATAAGGGTATATTAATAAAAGTTATTCATACAATTAATTAAAGCCATTTTCTTCATAACCGGCGTGTTTTCTAAACCATTTCAATGGCAAGACCGTTAAAATTGCAAAGTCATTGGTTGTTTAATCAGTGGTGTCCTCCCTCCCTCCGGTAAAATAGCGATCTGATTAAACAGCTGTCGTTAATGTGGCACGTTAAATATGTAAACAACAACGCTGTCATTCACCGTGTCAGTTTCCCATTTTAAAAACCGTCCTGACTTTGTTTATTTTCTTAATCTTATTGTTTTAAAACACAAATTTATTAAATCAAATTGTTTATTTAAAATAATAATTGACTTAAAAATTACTATATAAAAACACGCGCACACACACACACACACACACACACTATAATGAATTCAGTTCAAGTAACCTTTTTCTTTCCGAGAATTAAAAACCTATTCGTGTTTACTATATTTGATTTCTTAATATTTTCATATCCAATATTATCATTTTTACACGACCTCAACTGAATTTATGATTCCATGTTTTATTTATTAAAAAAAAGATATGATTTTTTTTTCTTTAATGTTTCACATTGTACTGGAAAACTATACAACTGATTGTAGAATCAAATTGTTTAATTAAAAAAAGGTCATTAAACAAACACACACACACACACACTGTGTTCACTGTATTTGATTTTTTTGGTGCTTCTACATTTTAGGACCCACGCTAACTATTTATATGTATGAGGGGGGATAAAAAAATTGGGGGAAGGCGGTCAAAAAATTTCTTTTTTAACTAAAAGATATTTCTATGAATGGTAATATAACAAAATTGAGGGGGTACAAAACATTTTTTCTTTCTTTTTAAACTAAAGGTCTTTCTATTTATGCGCGAGGGTACAACAAAAATCGGGGTAGGGTCGAATTTTTTTCTTCTTTATTTTCAACTAAAAATATTCTTGGTCATAAACACAGAAAATCAATGTCTAACCACCACAGAAATATGACTGCGGCTCCATCGGTTTACGCGTGAGCGTTCATTTCTGATGCGGCAGCCTAGCAAAAATATGCGACCGGAGGGAGCATATATTTGCTAGTATATATAATGGAGATTATGTATCTGTCTGTCTGTCTGAAGCAAAAACTATACTATTTAAGACTATTGGCCTTATCATGAAATAGTATAGTATATACTATTTCAGACTAATATACTATCTTTAAATGCTCAATTAAGAGGAATAGTGTAGTATCTTTTCTGTTGTCATGATACCATCCTCCCAGGCATTACCTCCTCCTTTTTTAGAGGTGTGGATGTAGTATAGTATCTGTTATGTTGTCATGATACCATCCGCCCAGGCATTACCTCCTCATTTTTGAGAGGTGTGGAGGTAGTGTAGTATCTGTTCTTTTGTAATGATACCGTCCTCCCAGGCATTACCTCTTCCTTTTTGAAGAGGTGTAGAGGCACTGTAGTATCTTGTTTGATGTCATACCATCCTCCCAGGCATTATCTTCTCTTTTTTTTAGAGGTGATGAGGTAGTGTAGTATCTGTTCTGTTTTGATGATACCATCTTTCCAGGCATTACCTCCTCCTTTTTTAAAGGTGTGCATGTAGTGAGTATCCGTTCTGTTTTCATGATACTATCCTCCCAGGCATTACCTACTCCTTTTGTTGGGAGAAGATGTTGTACTTGTTCTGTGGTCATCATAAAACCTTTCCAGTGATTACCTTCCCCATTACTTTTTTGAGACGGGAGTTAGTGTAGTATCAGTTCTGTTGTCATTATACCATCCTCCCAGGCAATACAACCTCCTTTTTTAGGGGGGGGGTAATTTACACGCCCTCTGATTATTAAGCATAATGTTCTATTTCGAACGCACAAAAAGTTCTATTTCGAGAGAGAGAGAGAGAAGGCGGTGGCGCGTTATTTCATTAATAACATGTAAACAACAGATTCTCTTAAATTTATCGTGCGAGTCGCTCAAAAATGATATATTTCATTTGATTTTTTTCATTAAAAGGTGTTTTTTTTTTCTTTAATATTATTAGAAATTATGTTTTAAAGCACACGTTTATAAAATTAAATTATTCAATTTAAAAATTAATTGATTATAAATCACAATTTTTTTTAAAGAAAAACCAAACACATTATACTGAGCAATTAAATAACTGTATTTTATTTTATTTTAATTGTTGATTTTATTTTCGGTACATTGTTTTTCGATTTGAAAAACGTCAAATAGTATTATCTAGTGAGTTAGGATTTTTTGTTTTACATTTGACGCCGTAAAGGGTAAAATTTGTTTCAAAACTGTTTTTATTATTCCGTTTTTATTTATTAAAATAAAGGATGGGGTGATTTTCTTTCTTAAAAAAAAAAAACAAACAAATTTACTGGGCAATGAAATAAAACAACTAGCAAAAATATGCGATCGGCGGGAGCAAATATTTGCTAGTTTACTTCAAAATAAAAACTCTGCATAATTGTTAATTGTATAAAGCGAAGGAACACTTTCCATTTAGTAGAGTCTCTTCATTTCACTTAAAACAGTTAATTTTATCTGAATATTTACTTCAACTATAACCGCAGTTTTACATGCTTTACTATCAATAAGTTTATGATTATTGGCATCGTTTTTTTTTGTTTATGTTAAACCGAAGATAATGATAGAAAAATCTCAAATAAATATGAATTGAAAAATACCTTTTATAAAATCGTAAAACAAAGAAATGTAAGTAATACTTACTTTTTCATAAGCTGTTTAAAGAAACGACGACAGTATTTCGAAAATAAAATATTCTGTTAGTGTTAAAACGGGTGTAAGTGAAAATTAAAAATGGCGACCGGAAATGCAAGTTCACAGAAAATTAAAATAGACATAAAACAAAGCGATTTTGCAAGTGTACCGATCTATTTAATTTCAGGTGTAAATTATTCCGATTTCTTTTTAAAATGAAATCATCATTTACCGACTTTTCTTTTACATAAAAAACAATACTTAACATTAACGGAGACGTATTTTTCATGCAATGTTTACCTTATTGTAATTAGCGTCTTGTTCAACTTGACTTCCGGATAAATCAATTTCTCACTCAAACGTCATCGCAAAACTTTTTTAGCCACACTCATATTAAAAATTGATTGTTTTATAAAATAAAAACTTGGATGCGTCCAACAAAATTTAATCGATCATTTTGGAATAAACTGGAAATCGAAAAATATTATGAATCGACTAAATTTGACTAAATGAAAAATATAACTAATGATGTTTTTTTTTTTAATATAAACTAGAAAGAAGGAATATGCCCGTCAATATCGTATCCATGTAGACAAACATATTAGACACTTGCAACGTTGACAGTTGCATCCACTATCTTCAAAATCGACATCTTTAATTCTTTTGGTACTTTATAATTTCCTTTGTTTGCTAAAAATGACAAGATTACAAAAAATAATAAATTAAATAGATTTGTCTTCTAATTATGAGGAGGAGGATTATCTCGGCATGAAACATCTGGTACCCAAGTGAAATAGCATAGTTATTCAATAGTGTTTTGCTTACCCCGTGTTGTTGTTCTTATTATGATTATGATTATTATTATGATTATGATCATTATTATTATGATTATGATCGTTATTATTATTATTATTATTATTATTATTATTATTATTATTATTATTATTATTATTATTATTACAACAATAACAAACAAACATTACGTTCATTAACACTAAAATTCTTTCATTTGTTGCCTTCTTGCTGGGAACAAAGTGTTGTATCTGTTTTATCTTTAGTCAGAAGAAAAGAAATTCTTCTTGACTAGCCAATTTATATATTTGTCCCATTCAAAGTGTCCACTTTTTGGGTGATTTAGATATCCTCCTCATAAAAAACAACAACGTTGATATAACCTTTCCCCCATGGAGAGACAAGTAAATAGGAACTCCAAAATTAACCCAAAGTCTAGGGTAGTAGTGACTCATGTTAAGTCCTGAGTAGCGATCAGGATGAAAGCATGCAATTTATTAACCCCAACACTGGATAAATTAACCTAAGTAAATCCTTTCCTTGGAAATTTCCATGTGAATTACTAATTTTTAAAAGGGTAGTTTGTAATGTTTAACTCTAAGGTTAATCTTAAATGAAAACAAAAAAACAAACAAACTGAGGAATATCCGTTTGATGTACGTACCTGTCATGGGCTGAGTATCCTACACCAAAAAAGCACGTAAATTAATCAAGTAGTTTATTTTTATAAAAGAAAATTAAATTCTTGTCCGCTGGGTATGCTTTTGATTAGTGGTTTGGCATTACTAAATCCCTAAAACGAGATTGGGTCTGTCCCCCGGTGGAGCGATTTGGCAATGTCTTTGCCTGCTAGTAGCCTAACTTGATGGATGAATGTGTCCTTCTGGTTGACTCTGCGTGCTTCTGGTGATTGACTCCTGCTAACGGCCTGCTTATCTGTCATGGGCGGTGGAATTCAAATTCAAATGGTCGGGTTTCGGAACTATGCGCGGTACATGGACCCATTCTCGATCTCGCTTGTCATCCTGTACAAGTAAAACGGAATCGTTTGATTTCACCACGTCAATCGTCCCAATCCACGGTAAATGAAAATTGTGTGATACTGCATATTTTGGTCGATGTAGCAAGACTTAATCGCTGGACTGTATGGGGTCTTCGCAAGTGACCAAGTTGACTGTCGAATCTGTGGTCAGCCTCATTGCTTCCGAGTGCTCCCCTGTTGTGCAACTCCCTCAATAATTCATTTATTTGCATTCCATAGGCCGTGAGGATGTCTCCACTAATTCCTCTGTCGTTGATCCATGGTAGTCCTATGTTTGGGTGTCTGTCTGTGATAACATTATGTGGGGATAACCCCGTTGTGCTGCGATAGTTCTCACAGAACAATCTGTACACCTGGCCTGTGAAATGTGTGCCTTCGTCAGATGATATTATACTTGGAATTTCCATGTGTCGCAGGAAAAAACTGAATAGGTCTCTTGCTGCATCCAGAGTATGGTCCCGTGCGCACGGTATCGCCGTTATGTGGCAAGTAAAACTGTTAAGAATCGCGTAAGTGTACCATTTCCTTTGGATGAAAGCATCTCCACGAAATCTGTGTACAGTAGCTCGAAAGTTCTTTTGTCCCTTTTACAGTGGCAAGGTTGTGTGTGACCCTGACGATAGTAGTTCCCTTTCCGCTTGGCGCATGTTGTGCATGATTCTGCATGCACCTGTTATTCTCTCTTTTTGTATTCTCATCAGAAATCTTTTAGATGATCCTGCATTGATATTTGTCCCTTGCTCCGTTCTGTGGGTACAACAGCTTTTTTTAACGGCTGGAATAGCCTTTCTTGGCTTCGGCTAACTTGGACAATGTGTGTCAATAATGCCTTGTCTGGGCTTAAAATGTCCGTCATGGGGGCGTCTCAGGTCACACCATTTTTGTGATATGTACGCTACCGTCTTTTACACCGTAGAAGAGTTTAATCGTATGTCCCTGTCCAGGTATTTTTGTGCGTCATTTGCGATGCCTCCAGCATCCGTAGTTTTCACTACGTGTGAAAAAATATTCAATGCCCACATTTTTACCTTCTCGCTCATAAACATGGCGCCCATTCATGAAAAAAAAAAACGTGTCCGCCGACATTTCTGTCTATTTTTCTTTCTTATATTTGTCTTTTAGGTGGACTACCGCCTCTCTAACTGTGCTTTTCAGTCTTCCTGCGAAATCCGTTAGTCTTTCGCCATCCTTATGTTGAAGGTCCCACGCAAGGCTCAAGTGCTGAAAATTTTATATGTGGCTACGGAAGTCTTTAATTGGTCGAAAGATGCTGTCTCGCGTGCAGAGTCGTCCATCTGTTGAAATGTTCCTTTGCAACCTTTAAGAATTCTTCTTCCAATTTGGGATATTCTTGTCGCTCCGGTCACATGTGAATAGCATATGTCTTGTTCAGGTCGGTAAAGAATTTGTTCACGTCGACATCCGGCTTAAATGAGCGAATGTGACGCATAGAGTCGCGTAACAGCTGCTTCTTTAAGAGAAAATCGTAATCGGTTATACGACTCGACTGTGCCAGTTTCGGGATTGTTGATTTCATCGCTATCAGTAGATTATTGGAATCTCCTGCCATTTCTCGTATCACCTGGTCTGTTTCAGTCTACTTTTGTAGGTGATTACATGTGGTTTTACGACCGTTCTACTTCAACTTAGGTAAACTGTTAAAAAAATTGGTTAGTGCCTTAAAAAGATAGAATCTTTTCAATATACGGATCATTTTATTTATATTTATACACGAAAGTATTCCTTTTCTAAATTGTAAACTAATGTTTTCTTTTTTGTTTATTTGTTTTTCTTCTTTTCACCAAGTTTTTCACGGTGTTTTAACAGTTAATCGCCTAAAATGGAAGAATCTCATTTTTTTTCGAATGTAGGGTGTATTTGTCAGTAAGTGTAATCTACACATTTACTATTCTTTGATAAATTTAATTAATGTTTCTTCATTATTTTTTAAAAATTGTAAACAAATCTTTTGTATGTAAACAACTTGGTGCTTTTGAACTTTCTTGGCTGGACCCATCTAGTTTTGTATATTCTCAGATTTTTATTATCTCCTCTTCCTGATTTTAATTTTTAACCCCATATTGTTACAGGGGCCAGTCACCTGAAGGATCACTCTTACAACTAAGAAAGTAGACACAGACAAAAATACGACATTAGCAAAGAAGAGAAGACAAACGTAGATGAACAGTAAAAAATAGAGGTTGTATTTATTGCATCAAAGGTACAAGAGGAAATAACAGAGGAGAACTGGAGAGACAGACTTAAGCAGGCGCTGCAGGAAGGAGCTGAAGCAGACACTGCAGGAACCAGAGCAGGAGCAGGAACTAAAAAAGCGGGCTGGAGCAGGAGTTGCACAGGTGTCAGAGCTGGGGAAAGGGTGCCGTAATATCTGACCAAGGGCCGTGAAAGTGGGTGCTGTCGACAGCGACGGAAGAGACGGCGTGGGGATTCGAGGCGAGGGCAAAGGCCTCGAATGAGCTACTGAGTGAAGAAAACACACTCCTTTTATATTGTCATGTGAGCTGCTCCTGGTGTGAAACTTTGATTAGACCTGATTGGTTGGTTCAGTGACAATGTGTGCAGAAAGAAAGAAAATGTATTGAATTCCAGTGTTGACAATTTAGCGGCTTTCCCACTAAATCGGGAGACTTCATTTTGAATGTAGCGATTCAAATTGTTATCTGGCGGCTAACGGTTCTTTTTTGTAAAATCTGGAGATTTTGTTCGACACTCACCTCTATAGTTTGAAATAAGGGGTAAACCTCCCCAACCCCCATTTTAAAATAAGTATTTACCTACTTGGTAAAAGTGCAGAAAAGTTAGCAGTCAAGAAATTATTTAAAAAAAAAACAACAAAAACATATGACTTATAACCAACGCAGTGGAATTTGATTATCTATCGACCTGCATACTTCTTATGTGCTGAAACTAGCTTTAATTTCTTATTGGAAAATAGTATGTAGTTTTATGCGGTCTTTACACAAAGGAGAAAAAAATGACCGCTTTTCGCTTGACTGGGGTGCTTTATTTCTGAAAAGTTGTAAACAAAATAAATTATCCTATCACTAATCCTAAGTCCAAGTTGCAACCCCAAACTTAGGGTTAGTGGTAGTCATAGTTTTTTTTTACAAATTTTCAGGAATTAAGCCTCAAACAGTTAAGCGACAAACATTTATTTCCCACGTTGTTGGGATTTTCCCCGTTCAAACGAGGGATGAAACCTCGGGTCCGCAGTGTAAGAAAGACAAGGCTTAAAATGTGACAAGAAAGAGAAAACAACAACGATTTAGTTAATCGAGAGATTTTATATAATTAAAGAAAAAGGAAGAGAAAGAAAGGAAGAAAATGAGGTAGAATTTTAGGACTTAACTTTGTAGTTGCGTCTTCTCAACAGGGTCTCCTCATTAGGTGTTGTCCTTTGGTGAAAACGTATAATTATACATTTTTATAAGGGAGCTTTTCTTCACTCAAATGCGCAGAATATACGCAATATACATACATGCTTGTTGAATCAAGCATGTATGTATAGACACAGAAGTTAGTGTCTTATCAGCAGGAATGCCGGAGAAAGGAAGGAGCGAATTGCCTCAATCGGCTGATGCTGGGAAAGAGAACGTTAGTTTATAAATAAACACTGACGTCATTTCGGCAGTGGTGGGGAAAGGTGGCCTGTGATTGGTTGATTTTCATCCAATCACAGGGTACATAAGAAACTACTGCGTTATAATAATTTCCAATAACGTGTTGTAAAGACAGCTGTAAAAATTGAAATAAAAAATTAAAAACAGTTTCAACACTATGAAAGTATACAGGTCGATAGATAATTAAATTCTACTGCGTTTTGTATAAGGCATTTGTTGTGATTTTGTTGTTTACGATTTCTCGACTGTTAACTATTCTGCACTTTTACTATTTACTCTGTTGTTCATACTTACTTGCCTCCCCAAAATGGCCAACATTAATGTCTTTATTTTTACTAATTTTCCAACGTTAATTATTACATTTAATTGTCAGCGAAGCAACATGAGTTTTACTTAACTAAAACGTGAATGGTGTATTTTAAAAGTTTATTGGGTTTATTTTTTATCGAAATTTTTTAAAAAGTAAGAAAGGTTTCCACATTAAAAAAAACAACATTGTAATATTTACTCCCCCTTCCTCTAACGAGGCCAGAGTATGGCGCAAGATCGGTTATAAATGTGTGGAAAATTCTGCTCTCCCCAAAAAGGTGTACTCTGAATTGGGACAAATATTCCAATCACTTCAGTCAAGGAGTTCAATGACGGAGGACAGAAAAGATAATGTATAGTATCAAAACAGATACTACACTTTAACATCAATTCTATTTTGAAAAGTAAAAAAATAAAATAATAAATAATAAACCGAAAAAGAAGATATTGTAAAATTTGCAAATATTTAAATCGTAAAAAGAAATATTTTTACATTTAAAAAAAATATTCAATGAATCTACTTTGAATATTAAAAAAAAATCTAAAAATCTTTTATTGTGATTGGTGGCGGGCATGAAAATGCTGTACAATTTAATCCTACCATTTTCAGGCAATTGTAATGTTTTAGGACTCAGGACTGTTAACCATTTTTTTCTTGCTAGAGGAGATAATTTTTTATTTTACTCTTTAAGGTAATTTCGTGTTTTTTTTTTAATTTTGCAAGTCGTATGAAGTGTTAGAGATAAAAAAAATGAGTTAACTGATCCCAAAAAGTTTTAATGACCCAAGAATGGGGGATCATTTTACGTTAAATTTATATACAAAACTAATCCCCCAGTTTAAATTCTAAAATAATTGTTTTTTTTCGAGGTGTTCACACGTAATCATCTAAATAAAAGTACAATCTCATTTTTTGAGGGGGGGGGGCGGAGTTTTCATATACTTTTAAATATAGATATAATTTCTATTTAATTTTACAAACTGCTAAATGTTTTCCCTTAATGTATTGTCTCCAAGATTTTGATATACTCGTGAGATTTTCATCTTGTGCCATTTTTTCTATTTATCCACTTGTGACACTTTTACACGTGCAATTTTACGCTTACCCCCAAACTACAATTCAGAACGATTCTAAAATCTATCAATTTATCCACCTATGAATTTATTTGTCTGATTTTTGCGGATTTCTTTTTTTTAAATTTTTATTTTTGCAAATATTAATTTGTTTTCTGATTTTTTCGGTTTTCTTTTAATAATTTTTATTTTGCAAATATTAATTTGTTTTCTGATTTTTTCGGTTTTCTTTTAATAATTTTTATTTTGCAAATATTAATTTGTTTTTATTTTTTCAGTTTTCTTTTAATGATTTTTTATTTTACAAATATTAATTTGTTTTTATTTTTTCAGTTTTCTTTTAATAATGTTTATTTTGCAAATATTAATTTGTTTTTATTTTTTAAAGTTTTCTTTTAATAATTTTTATTTTGCAAATATTAATTTGTTTTTATTTTTTCAGTTTTTCTTAAATAATTTTTATTTTGCAAATATTAATGTCCTTTCTAATTTTTTTCAGTTTTCTTTTAATAACTTTTATTTTGCAAATTTCATTTGTATTTATTTCTTCAGTTTTCTTTTAATAATTTTTATTTTACAAATATTAATTTGTTTTTATTTTTTCAGTTTTTCTTAAATAATTTTTATTTTACAAATATTAATTTGTTTTTATTTTTTCAGTTTTTCTTAAATAATTTTTATTTTACAAATATTAATTTGTTTTTATTTTTTCAGTTTTCTTTTAATAATTTTTATTTTACAAATATTAATTTGTTTTTATTTTTTCAGTTTTCTTTTAATAATTTTTATTTTACAAATATTAATTTGTTTTTATTTTTTCAGTTTTCTTTTAATAATTTTTATTTTACAAATATTAATTTGTTTTTATTTTTTCAGTTTTCTTTTAATAATTTTTATTTTACAAATATTAATTTGTTTTTATTTTTTCAGTTTTCTTTTAATAATTTTTATTTTGCAAATATTAATTTGTTTTTATTTTTTCAGTTTTTCTTAAATAATTTTTATTTTGCAAATATTAATGTCCTTTCTAATTTTTTTCAGTTTTCTTTTAATAATTTTTATTTTGCAAATTTCATTTGTTTTTATTTCTTCAGTTTTCTTTTAATAATTTTTATTTTACAAATATTAATTTGTTTTTATTTTTTCAGTTTTTCTTAAATAATTTTTATTTTACAAATATTAATTTGTTTTTATTTTTTCAGTTTTTCTTAAATAATTTTTATTTTACAAATATTAATTTGTGTTTATTTTTTCAGTTTTCTTTTAATAATTTTTATTTTACAAATATTAATTTGTTTTTATTTTTTCAGTTTTCTTTTAATAATTTTTATTTTACAAATATTAATTTGTTTTTATTTTTTCAGTTTTCTTTTAATAATTTTTATTTTACAAATATTAATTTGTTTTTATTTTTTCAGTTTTCTTTTAATAATTTTTATTTTACAAATATTAATTTGTTTTTATTTTTCAGTTTTCTTTTAATAATTTTTATTTTACGAATATTAATTTGTTTTTATTTTTATCAGTTTTTCTTAAATAATTTTTATTTTGCAAATATTAATTTGTTTTTATTTTTTCAGTTTTTCTTAAATAATTTTTATTTTGCAAATATTAATGTCTTTTCTAATTTTTTTCAGTTTTCTTTTAATAATTTTTATTTTGCAAATTTCATTTGTTTTTATTTCTTCAGTTTTCTTTTAATAATTTTTATTTTACAAATATTAATTTGTTTTTATTTTTTCAGTTTTTCTTAAATAATTTTTATTTTACAAATATTAATTTGTTTTTATTTTTTCAGTTTTTCTTAAATAATTTTTATTTTACAAATATTAATTTGTTTTTATTTTTTCAGTTTTTCTTAAATAATTTTTATTTTACAAATATTAATTTGTTTTTATTTTTTCAGTTTTCTTTTAATAATTTTTATTTTGCAAATATTAATTTGTTTTTATTTTTTCAGTTTTCTTTTAATAATTTTTATTTTGCAAATATTAATTTGTTTTTATTTCTTCAGTTTTCTTTTAATAATTTTTATTTTACAAATATTATTATTTTTTTTTTTCAGTTTTTCTTAAATAATTTTTATTTTACAAATATTAATTTGTTTTTTTTGTTTTTTCAGTTTTCTTTTAATAATTTTAATTTTACAAATATTAATTTGTTTTTATTTTTTCAGTTTTCTTTTAATAATTTTTATTTTGCAAATATTAATTGGTTTTCTGATTTTGGCGGAGAATTTCTTCGGCAATATTCAATATTTACGCCATTATTGTGATGTTTAATCTGTAATATATTTCGATTTAATTTTTATTAAACACTGTTAGATTTTATGATGTGTTTCTTACGAAACAAAATATACTCTCCTTTACAAAAACAGACAATATTGGGCGATAAAATTTGGAGCAAACCACTTCAATATACCCGTAGAGAGAAAACACGGAATATTTTGTATGTTCATATTTTTTTCTATATAGGGTGCGAAGGTAAAAATCTAGTGATTTATTGGGGGGGGGGGGTCGATCTAGCGTTTTTAAAAAATCTCAGCTGTCAACACTGATGAACATTTTTAAAATTCCCGATTTTCGAGAGATCTCACCCCCACCCCCTCCTCAGCTGTCAACACTGTTGATTTCTATCACACAGGTGAAGGCACCCAAGGATGTCACATTGGGTTGTATTTGAAGTGTCGAGTCATAAACAGAGTCGGCATGACCAGGGCGAAGATGTTCAATGATTATTATAGTGTGGTGACAAATTGACGTATAACGCTCTTCAGTAGTGTGGAAAGTTTTTATAGCAATTCAACGCCCCCCCCCCCCCCCCACTGATATACATTCTCTGCGATAACCGTCCTTCGTCTTTGATGTTGGAAGAACATCCTCAGTTGCCAGCAGCCACACTCTGGTAAATCGCCGCTCTTCCTATTTTCCACAAATTTACAGATATTTTTCGAGAAGACATAAAAATAAACTATTTTTATATTAAAAATAATATCTCATTATTTTTCTTTCCGAATGATGTATCTGCTTTAAAGAAAGAAATTACTTTTCGATTTGTAAATTTAAAAATTAAATGTCTGCTTAATCAGTTTCTTACAAACAAACCATGAAATGATTAAATTGTAAATAGGCACTCTCTGAAATAAAAACAAACAAAGGATTTTGAGAACGAAATTACCTCCCTTGATTGTTTCACTTTTGGAAACCATAAGTGAGCAGGTGATTTATCGGGAAGTCAAAACATTACAATAAGGTAAATATTACATGAAAAATACTTATCAATTATTGTTGTATTGTTTGTTTTGTTTTTGAAATCGATAAATTACAATTTTATTTTAATAAAATATGTTGTGAATGACGGACAGACGTGAATAAGATGTGAATAGGAATTAAAAGGGTTAAACAAAGAAATGATCCCCTCCCCCTTTTGTTTTTATTTAAGATTAACCTTAGAGTTAAACATTACAAACTATCCCTTTTAAAAATTAGTAATTCACATGGAAATTTCCAAGGAATGGATTTACTTAGGTTAATTTCTCCAGTGTTGGGGTTAATAAATGGCATGCTTTCATCTTTATCGCCACTCAGGACTTAACATGAGTCACTACTACCCTAGACTTTGGGTTAGTTTTTGAGGTCATGTTTACTTGTCTCTCCACGAGGGAAAACGTTAAACCAAAATTGTTTATTTATGTGGAATAAATTCAACTCCCCAAAAGAGGACATTCTGAATGGGACAAATATAGAAAATGGCTTCTTCTGACTGAGGACAAAACAGATAGAACACTTTGATCCCAACAAGAAGACAACAAATGGAAGTCTGTTGGTGTTAATGAACGTCATGTTTTTTGTGTTTATTATTATTATTATTATTATTATTATTATTATTATTATTATTATTATTATTATTATTATTATTACGCTTAAGAACGCGAGGTAAGCGAAAAACTACTGGGTGCTATTGAATATTACAGTGTGGTTTCACTTGGTTACTATGAAGTTTAATCTTAGCCTTTTCATGCTTCATAATTAAATGACAAATGTATTTAATTAATTTATTTTTGAAATTTTGTTATTTTTAGCCAACAAACGAAAATATAAAATACAAAATGAATTAAAGATATCGATTTCCAAGATAATCGATGCAACTGTCAACGGTGGCGAAAAAATCGATCGTTTTTTATCCTGGGTTTTATCTTGTGTTTATCCTTGTAATAAATAAAAGAAATTCAATCAATGCAAATGTCTAATATGTTTGTCTACATGGATACGATATTGACAGGAATATTCCTTCTTTCTTGTTTATACTTAAAAAAAAAACATCATTAATTATATTTTTCTATTTAGTTAAATTTAGTCGATTATTAAACTTTCTAATATTTTTCAGTTTTCAGTTTATCCCAAGATGCTCAATTTCTTCGATGGCACACAAGTTGAGAAACTTTTTAAAAAAACAATCAATTTTTGATATGAGTGTTGCCAAAAAATTCTTGCAATAAAGTTTGAGTAAGAAGCCGATTTATCCGGAATTCAAGTTGAACAAGAAGAACGCTCATTACAATAAGGTAAATATTGCATAAAAAATACGTCTCCGTTAATGTTAAGTATTGTTTTTAATGTAAAAGAAAAGTCGGTAAATGATAAGTACGTGCAAAAATGGCCGTCTCTTGTACGAACTATGCTTATTAAAAAGCGTTTATCATTAATTATTTAATTAGTTTCCGTGTAAACTTTGATTGTGTTTGAAAGATAAAAGCCTAAACTTAATCTCTAAACGAAAAAAAACTGCATATTTACGTGTGAAAAATAAATTATAATAAAATATGTAATCACGGCGGTCAAAAAAAACCAAAATTCCTGAATTTTGAACTTTTAAAAAATTACTTCTAAAAATCTCTTGAAAGATAAATATAAGTTTTTGGGAACTATTTCAAAGATAATTATTAAATTAAAGTCATAAGACACTAAATTTTAAAAAATCCCATGTTTTACTAAAAATTAGCAAAATCATCCCACCAAAAGTCATAAATGAATAAAATCCGCCATCACTTAATCGGAAAAAGACTTTGTTTACCGATTGACTATCGCTATGGAAGACAAAAATGTCATAATTTATCATTTTTAACTGTATATATAAAAATTGTTTTGTAATAGTTGAAAAATTATCATCCATTAATTTCTTTATTCTTTTTTAATGTTATAAACAAATGTAAGTACCCTTATTTTGTTATAATAAAAAAGGAAATGCTTATTTAATTAAAATATTTGTGAGTGCACGCAATTAAGATTTTATCTTATTTTTAACTAAAAAGGTTCATATTTAACTTGGTATTAGTTTTAATTTAGTAATACTCTGAAATTATTAATATCGTCTGTTTACCAATGTTTTTTTCCTTAGAATTTGAAATAAAACTTTTTTTAAATGTTAAACATTATTTTTATGTCACGAACTCTGTCAATTTTATCTATTTTTTTTACATGATTTAAAACTTTAGTTACTCGATTTATTATTAGCGTGTCGTAACGATGAATTACATTGATTCTTTTTTAAATTAAGTGTATTTAAAAAAAATGTTAAGTGTGAAAAAGTAAATTAAAGTCAATGACTACACTGACAATTTATTCATTGAAAAAAAAAGTTAAAACAGTTATTTATTGATAACCAGAATTCAATTTTGAAAGAATGTCATGTTTGACTTCTCTTTATTTATTAATAAATAATTGTTTTTAACTTCTTAAATATTTATAAATGACAAAAAGACAAAACAAATACAAATCTTTCCAAATAATTGATGATGAATTGTGAAATTACCGAAATTGTTTAATCTCTAAAAATAAAATTTTGAGGGCGGTGTAAAAGTGAGTGGTTGTTGGAAGGCTAATCCCACCTGGTTGTTACAGAACGGGGCTACCATACCAATCAAAGTTCATCGTTAGTAGAAATTATCCAATTTTTAAAATTCTTTTTTTTCGTTAAGTTGGTCTCAAAATTTTCAATTTTTGGTTTATTTACAAGATAATAAAAAAAACTCTTGCGCTGATGATGCCACGTTCATGTATAAAAGGGAAATATAATTATGTCGCATTTTTTTTATTTTCCCAAAAACTTTAATCATTAAAATCACATGAAATATTTTTTGCAATTATATTATTTTTTTGGTGAAAATATTGATTAAACAATGCTTTATTCTATAATAATAATATCGCTAATTCAAAAAAATAATTTTTCTTCGAGCTATATAAATTTTGTTAACACGGTATTTAGGGGCCTTTTTTGTAATATATAAAAAATATTTAAAAAACAATTTTTTAATTGTTAACATCTACAATGCTTTATTTTCATAAGAAACAACAGAAAAAATAATGCATTATTTTTATTAATATATATACAAATATTACTTTAGTAAAGGTTATTTTGTTTAAAAAATAATACATTTTCACTAAGATTAAAAAAAAAAGAAAGTATTTCACAATATTCCGTGATTGTTGATTAATAAATATTGAAAATTTCATTAAAATTGGTTGAATTCCGGAATTTAATGAATTTTTAAGTGAAAGGGTGGGGGTCAAAATATTTTTACATTTTGGGAATCGGCCATTGATTTTGCACGTACCTAGTAAATGATGATTTTATTTTTAAAATAAATCTTTAATAAGATTTGAATCGGAATAAAAGGGCTAAACAAAAATAACCTTTGTTTTTACCTATCCACACAACTTGTGTTTGAAGGGACAACTTGAATAACCTTTTGCAGTGAAAATAAATTTCACGAATCTCAATATTCGCAAGATTAATTGTTTTTATTTTTTACCTCCCTAAACCTAGCCTATAGATTAATTGTTTTTATTTTTTACCTCCCTAAACCTAGCCTATAGATTAATTGTTTTTATTTTTTACCTCCCTAAACCTAGCCTATAGATTAATTGTTTTTATTTTTTACCTCCCTAAACCAAGCCTATAGATTAATTGTTTTTATTTTTACCTCCCTAAACCTAGCCTATAGATTAATTGTTTTTATTTTTTACCTCCCTAAACCTAGCCTTTAGATTAATTGTTTTTATTTTTTACCTCCCTAAACCTAGCCTATAGATTAATTGTTTTTATTTTTTACCTCCCTAAACCTAGTCTATAGATTAATTGTTTTTATTTTTTACCTCCCTAAACCTAGCCTATAGATTAATTGTTTTTATTTTTTACCTCCCTAAACCTAGCCTATAGATTAATTGTTTTTATTTTTTACCTCCCTAAACCTAGCCTATAGATTAATTGTTTTTATTTTTTACCTCCCTAAACCTAGCCTATAGATTAATTGTTTTTATTTTTTACCTCCCTAAACCTAGCCTATAGATTAATTGTTTTTATTTTTTACCTCCCTAAACCTAGCCTATAGATTAATTGTTTTTATTTGTTACCTCCCTAAACCTAGCCTATAGATTAATTGTTTTTATTTGTTACCTCCCTAAACCTAGCCTTTAGATTAATTGTGTTTATTTTTTACCTCCCTAAACCTAGCCTATAGATTAATTGTTTTTATTTGTTACCTCCCTAAACCTAGCCTATAGATTAATTGTTTTTATTTGTTACCTCCCTAAACCTAGCCTTTAGATTAATTGTTTTTATTTTTTACCTCCCTAAACCTAGCCTATAGATTAATTGTTTTTATTTGTTACCTCCCTAAACCTAGCCTATAGATTAATTGTTTTTATTTGTTACCTCCCTAAACCTAGTCTATAGATGAATTGTTTTTATTTGTTACCTCCCTAAACCTAGCCTATAGATTAATTGTTTTTATTTGTTACCTCCCTAAACCTAGCCTATAGATTAATTGTTTTTATTTTTTACCTCCCTAAACCTAGCCTATAGATTAATTGTTTTTATTTTTTACCTCCCTAAACCTAGCCTATAGATGAATTGTTTTTATTTTTTACCTCCCTAAACCTAGCCTATAGATTAATTGTTTTTATTTGTTACCTCCCTAAACCTAGCCTATAGATTAATTGTTTTTATTTTTTACCTCCCTAAACCTAGCCTATAGATGAATTGTTTTTATTTGTTACCTCCCTAAACCTAGTCTATAGATTAATTGTTTTTATTTGTTACCTCCCTAAACCTAGTCTATAGATTAATTGTTTTTATTTTTACCTCCCTAAACCTAGCCTATAGATTAATTGTTTTTATTTTTACCTCCCTAAACCTAGCCTTTAGATTAATTGTTTTTATTTGTTACCTCCCTAAACCTAGTCTATAGATTAATTGTTTTTATTTTTACCTCCCTAAACCTAGCCTATAGATTAATTGTTTTTATTTTTTACCTCCCTAAACCTAGTCTATAGATTAATTGTTTTTATTTTTTACCTCCCTAAACCTAGTCTATAGATTAATTGTTTTTATTTTTACCTCCCTAAACCTAGCCTATAGATTAATTGTTTTTATTTTTTACCTCCCTAAACCTAGCCTATAGATTAATTGTTTTTATTTTTTACCTCCCTAAACCTAGCCTATAGATTAATTGTTTTTATTTGTTACCTCCCTAAACCTAGTCTATAGATTAATTGTTTTTATTTTTACCTCCCTAAACCTAGCCTATAGATTAATTGTTTTTATTTTTTACCTCCCTAAACCTAGCCTATAGATTAATTGTTTTTATTTTTTACCTCCCTAAACCTAGCCTATAGATTAATTGTTTTTATTTTTACCTCCCTAATATAGATAAGGAAATGGTAAGAGAGCCAAATGATGAGAACATCAGCAGACATTTTTGTAGATTTCAACTGTACAAATTAGTGAAGTAATAATAACTGAAAACTAAGATTATTTAGGGAAGGAACCAATAAAACAATGAACATTCAAAATATTATGCCAAATAAATGCTAAATATAGATAGGAGTTTTAAAAAATGAACTCACTCCAATATAGATATAGACATACAATTAATGTAGCGAGGTAATATGAGTATTGGAGTTTGGAGTTATTTCCCTAACAACACGAGTCAAGTATGAAATGTAATCACAATTAACTTAACTAATTTCCTTAAAAGTACTTTTGGATCCTCCTAATAGTTTATAATAAAGTAGTTTTCACCATTTAATAGAAAATAATAAATCTATAATAGCTCATTTCAAAGAAAATGAAGCACCCTATGAGATTTTATTTCATTATGCATTCTGCCCTCGTAGGGAGGTAAGTAAATAGTGGCATGAAAACATTTTAGAAGGACAATTCTGTAATGTTTCGCTTGATTATTAAAAAGTTTTGTAAATAAAACTAACACATCCTTCATTAAAAATATATATTTAATAAATATTTCTTTTAAATAAATATTTTCTTAAACAAGCGCATCCTACATTAAAAATAAATATTTAATTAATATTTCTTAAAATAAATATTTCCCTATATTAATGTAGGGAAATATTTATTTTAAGAAATATTGAGGAAAACCGACGACCACAGCTTTATTATCAAGGTCAACCTGTAAGGTCAACCAGTGTAGATTGAATTTCGTCTCTTTTTCGTATTCTTTGTATTGTCCAGTTACTTTTATGTTTTGCTCTTCCTCAGCTTTTTGTTACATTTTAATAGACAAATTGAAACCCCTTTGAATTTTTTTTTCAAAATATTTCTAGTAACGTTTTACTCAGACATTCAGACTAGGATAAAAGTGTAGTATCTGTCTTCAGTTAGAGGTGGGGAAATACTTTTCCACTGAGTGGATTTTGGGTTAGCTAGATATCATTCACAATAAAACAGAACTTGTTTCTCACTTGTCTTTTGTCTGTGGGGAAGTAAATACAAATGATTATATTTTTCAGAGTGGTGCTTTAGTTTCCATGAAGAAAGCAACCTAACACTTTCTCTGTTTTGTTTTTGATGTTTTGCAAAGATGAAACCGACTAATTAGATACATCATTTATGTTTTACAGCATAAGAAAGCAAGAGTTATAGAGCGAATGGTGGCCATTGAATGTTACAGTGAATTGATAGTAGTGTGAATTATGTATGCACCTATAAAAAAAGCCATTTGATGTACTTACAGAAGGTCGGCTATCGTTTACACAGGCCGGTTTTAGTCCAGGAAGATTCTGTCACAATGAACCTTTCAATCTAACTCAATATATTTTAGATATTATGAAAAACCTGATAACACGAACAGCGTTTGTTGACCTCACAGCTGCATATGATATGGTGAACCATAAGACACTATTACTGAAGGTAGTTCAAATGACTAAGAACGCAGCAGCTGTCGTTATTATTCAATCACTGCACAACATCCGAGAAATTTTCATTGAAATGGGTGGAAAGAAGAGCCAGTGGAGACCTCAGAAAACGGACTCCCCTAAAGATCAGTCCTTGTGCCTACCCTTTTCTACATGTATAGCAATGACCAATGTGAATTTGATGAATTCTGCAAATTCATCTATGGAGATGATCTTTGTCTGGCGATGCAAGCAGGGGACTTCATAAATATTTACATACGATTTACAGATGTTATTAATACCCTGACAGAATACTACACAAACAATGCATTAAATGCAAATACCGGAAAGACACAGGTCTGCATATTTTATCTCAACAATTATGAGGCAACCAGGAAGCTCAACATCACATTGAAATCGCAATGAACTAAAAATGTTTGTTTTTCCTGTCTACTTAGGTGTTACACTGGCCAGAACACTATCCTTCCAAGAGCACTGCAAAAAGATAAAGGAAAAGGTTGCTACAATGGACAGCTTGCTGACTAAACTCGACAATTCAAACTGGAGACCCTAAAACGTTGCACACTAAAGCATTATCAGTTTGTTAATCTGCTACTAAATACTAGTAGTACTGTAGTTTGGGCCAAATGAATATAACAATTACTAAATAATGCATGCCACTGAATCACTGGGAAACTAAGGCAAACGATAGATCTAGTTGAGTTACATGAAATAAAATTATATTATTTGTTTTTCATTAATTAATATTTCAAATTATTGAAACTACATTGAAGAAGTCATAGCTGTGGAAACATCAGATAACTTTGGATCTGATGACTACTGTCCAAATTTATTTATGCAACCGTAACAATATTTTTCTGTAAAATTTTTATTTTATTAAATATGAATTTGGTTTCTATTTTTTTTTTCAGATAAATCAGAAGAATACATAAAAACGTATCATCTCAAACTAATACTTTTCATTACCTGTTCATTATTTGTATTTTTGAAAAACAGTTTTTTATGTAATTCAGTTGTTTTTTTTACTTTTTGTAGAATAATTAATTTAATCTTGACTGCAAATTATTTATTTTTAATTAGATTATTTTAGCTTCAGATTTATATTTATGTGTTAGTAAAAAACTTAAGATTTAATTTTTTATGTGAAAAATATATTAAAAAGTAGACTTATGTCAATACATTTTTAACAATGAGAAATAAAAACTCTTCACGTCTTTTCATTATATAAAACCAAAATTAATTAATCTATTATTTTACAGACTTATTCCAAAAATTCTGAACTGCATATATTTATAGCACAAAACCTCAACCGTAACTTCATGACCTTCACAGAAAACAGACAGCTTTAATGCTTAAATATTTTGAATAGCAGGTAATTATCCGATTTTAAAAAATGTTTAGTGTTTCTTTAATGATTATTGTAATTGCATGAGTTTATTTATTTTTTTAAATTGCACAATTTTTCAAGGTCAATTAATTCGAACATCGCAACATTTATGAACGTTCTACTCCGAAATTAATACAGTTTATGTTGATTTAAAAAAATAGAAAGTAACACTAATACCAAACTTTGCAATGAATTTATATATTCTAGTTCTCTCTCTTTTCCATTGAATTTGCACTCGATAAATAGACATACACTATCAACAAAATGCAATTGCAGATTCCAAGTCCAATCTTTTTCATAGTAGTGGGTATCATCTTGAAGTTTCTTCTCATTTCATTTAAATGTGACTGCGGTTCGAATGGATTCGTCGTATTTGTTTCAGTTCATGTTGTTAGTAGCAAAGACACTTATTGCAACATAGGCTATTCCTCCCTTCTAATTGCCTCCAACAACCTTTGCTATAGTTTACTCGCTATTCTCTTTTGCATAGATCAGCTTGCCATCCCTTATTCATAGTCTCTATTAGCATATATCAGTGAAAGATTATCCATCCAGTCATCCTATTCTTTTTACGTGCACTTGCCTTTCGCTTGGAATGCTGATGGATAGTCGAAGGTGGGAAGATATTCACAGAGTTTCAACAGGTTGAAAACACCTTCCTCCTGGTAATAATATTTGGGATCTTTTGATGCTCGTTTCCAAAATAGAAAACCATCCAATCCACAGACCCCCAATCCGAGCAACTCAGCGAAAGGAACGACAAGTGTTTCGAAATATATGTTTGAGATGCCACACTTTCATGTATGTTGTCATCATATTCCGAGACTGCCATTCTTGATTTGGTTGTCTGATTAAAAGGCTACGTCCATAATAGACCTCAGTTTTTGCAGAGTCATGTTCAAACCAAATCCCACCCTTGATAAGCAATACCTATTTCCGTGGTTAACAATTGTCTGATAGATCCAAAGCAGATCTTTAACAAGCACTTGAAGATAGGCACATGTAGCAGCACAATGTTTGATCATCATCGTCTTTTTCCTCTTAGTTTGCTGGCTGATGTGAAAATAGTAGCTAACTCTGCATATAAACACATGACACTCCAGCTCAGCTTTCTCAATCCATTAAATAATGGATTGGCTTTGGTCCGAAATATGAGTCTATGGTATCAGCTTAAAGTTAATGTTGTCTGTCATCATGCTAACGAGATAGTTTGTAATATTTGCAACTACAAATATTTCAACTTTAATCGGTTCACGTTTTCCTCCAACCATAATTTTCTTCAGATCTTTCTCCAATCGTAACTGGTTTCAAGACTTCCTTCAACGGTAACATAATAGACCACATTATTTGCAGAGTCATGTTCAATAAGTTGTATCTATACCCGTGGTAAACAAGGGTCTGATAGATATTTTAGCTAAAGCAGCACAATGTTTGATCATTGCTAATTTTCTCTAATTCTTCATTGTACATAAATTCAATGTTGCATTTTAAAAATAATTTTGTTTGCACAGAACATGTATAAAAGTCATTATCTTTTCTTGAGATGTGTCTTTTAATTTTTTTATATTTGTAGAAACTCCAACAATCAAATAAAAGCCAAATGTCTGATTAGATTTGAATCGATTTACGTCTCTTCATCTTTTCTTGAAATTTTTCTTTTAATTTTCTTTTCATATTTGCAGAATACCCAGCATTCATACGGAAAACAAGTGTTATTAGATTTGAATTGATCTACATTGGCTTCGATACTGGAAATATGGAAATGACTTACAGAAATAAACTTTGTAATTTCTTGATGTAAATTCCTCAGAGTTAAAAGCAGAAAACGAGAAAAATCATCTCCTTATGAACTATGCAAGTTTTTCTTTCATCAAATCGAACTTTGCAATTTCTTATTGAAAAAAAAAACTTTTTTGTCAAGTGTGTATTTTTTTTCTTCCTAGGCTAATAAGCCTAGGAAGAAAAAAAATACAATAATTAAATAATTGTCGCAATGTCAAATTTCAGGTATCCCAAAAACTGAAGAAAGAATCAGATTCTGCTAATAGTTAAAAAGCTTAATTATAGCTTAAATATCAGCTGCAAATTGTTCAATTTTGTAGAATAATCTATTAAAATATTTATAAAATGATTTATGTTGCACCAAATTTGGATAATCTCTATACAGCATGTGATTTACGAAGGGTTTAAATAGTATTTTGATGAACTGTAAATATTAACTGAATATATCATTTTTATTTCATTTACACAGCCGTGCATGGATAGAAGATCATAACTGCTCAATTAAAAATTAATCCATAGATCTAATACTGAGCTGTCACAGAGAGGTTAACACAAGTCTAATATAAATAATATATATATATATATATTATCAATTACAATTAAAAGCAATCGATGTTTTTACTACAACATGAGAGAAATATCAGTCACGACCCCATTCAACCAGCTACTCACTTTTAATTCTATAAGAAATTTCAAAAAATGGTAATGTTTCATAATTCACTCCGTTTTTTGGCATAAAAGAACAATATGTAAAATACATAAATAAAGTGTTGCAAAGAAATCATTGTGACAGGGAAATGTTCTATAAATCTGATACTGAAGAGCACTCATATTCTTGTGAAATATGTGGCTCTTCTTTTACACAGAAAACACATATGTTGCGACATATACAAACACATACAGAAAAGAAACCACATTCTTGTGAAGTATGTGGCTCTTCTTTTACAACTAACCAAGGTGTATTGCGACATATGCGAACACATACTGGAGAAAAACCATATTCTTGTGACGTATGTAGTACTTCTTTTACAACTAAACAGAGTATGTTGCGACATATGCGAACACATACTGGAGAGAAACCATATTCTTGTGAAGTATGTGGATTTTCTTTTACAACTAAACAAAGTATGTTGCTACATATTCGAACGCATACTGGAGAGAAACCATATTCTTGTGAAGAATGTGGCTCTTCTTTTACAATTAAACAAAATATGTTGCAACATATGCGAACACATACTAGAGAGAAACCATATCCTTGTGAAGTATGTGGATCTTCTTTCACAATGAAACAAAGTATGTTGAAACATATGCGAACGCATACTAGAGAGAAACCATATTCTTGTGACGTGTGCAGCTCTTCCTTTTCACAAAAACAACATATGTTGCAACATATGCGAACGCATACTGGAGAGAAACCATATACGTGTGAAGTATGTAACTCTTCTTTTACATCTAAACAATATATGTTGCAACATATGCGAACACATACAGGAGAGAAGCCATATTCTTGTGAAGTTTGTGGCTCTTATTTTACAAATAAACAATATATGTTGCAACATATGCGAACGCATACTGGAGAGAAACCATATTCCTGTGATGTGTGTGGCTGTTCTTTTACACGGAAACAGAATATGTTGCCACATATGCGAACACATACTGGAGAGAAACCATATTCTTGTGAAGTATGTGGATCTTCTTTTACAACTAAACAAAGTATGTTACACCATGTGCGTACGCATACAAGAGAGAAAACATATTCTTGTTAATGTATGTGTCTTCGTTTTAAAAGAAATCTTAGTATGTCGCATGCAAACAGCAACTGTAAACAAAACAATATTGTTGTGAATATATCGTTCATAATTTTTAAACAGATATACTATGTTGAAGAACAGCTGAACATAAATAAAATGTAAACTATATTTGGATGAGTATATTTTTCTTTTTGTTCAGCCAAAGCCAATATGATGATGCTTAAGATAAACAATATACTCAAAGTATTTAGTTTATTTAGAATGAAGCAACATATGTTGCAACACAGGCGTACACATACATGAGCGAAACTATATTTTTTGCACGAAACCCACATGTGATGTGTGCTATGCGAAAACATACTGGAAGGAAACTATATTCTTGTGAAGTGTGTTGCTCTTTTAAACAGAAATTAAATATCCTACTTTACATGAAAGTAAATGATAAAATCATATTTATGCAAAATATGTAGCTCGTCTTTTTCAAAGAGATTCAATGTTGCAGCATATAAGACTGGAGAATATATTCTACTAAAGTTTATGGCTATTCATTTAACAGAAGTCTAATATGTTTATCTCATACGAATGCGTACTTGATAGAAACAAAAATGTGAAGTGTGTTGCTCTTTTTTAGTTAAACTTAATACTGAGGAAACCACTTTATTGTGAAGTATGTGCCTTATCTCTTGAAAAGAAACCAAGTTTGTTGCAAAACCTGAGTACTCAAACTATTGATAAATTCCAGTATTCATACGAACCATTTATGATTAGGAACTTACCCGGCAATATACCTGGTGCACTAATTACAAGAAATGTCCAAAGCATTGCCTTGAAACGATTTGTAATCGAAAAATCATCTCTCAGAGTCTTTAGAATAGCAGCTGTATGTCTGGCATCTGGGAGGATGCCCCATCCTCAGCAAAAGCAAAAAGAACATAACTTTTTGAATAATAATAGTAATATTTTTGTGAAGTATGTGATTACGCTTTTACACTTAAATACGCTATGTTGACACGTGAATACTTGCCGGATCGAAATTATATTTGTATATTGATATTGGATAGAACACGAGTAGTTTAAAATTACTTTTATTTAATTTGTATGGAAAAATAATGATTGTTTGATTGTCTGTAATTAAAGAAAATTTTATTCTAAGACGAAATCAATTTGAAAAGACTGCCATGTTAACTTCGTAACTGCCAATGCCATTGAAATACTGAACTTACAGCTGGTCTCTAATTGGCTAATGAAATATAATTTTTCATTATTTTATACAAGGATTACATCAGTGATAGTCTAAAACATTTTTCGATAATGACATTTTTTGTGGAATTACATTTTATATTCCTCGCTCAAAATCTGGGTGTTTTAATTTATGAAATATCAATAATATTGTTTGGACATGAACTGGTAGAAGCGGCTTTGGTTCAATGTAGTTTAGAGTTATACACACCGGTTATTAAATAGAAGATGTGATTAAAGTGTTTTTTAGATTGTTGAAGTTTCCATACTATAGTTTACAAAGAATATATGGTTGTCCAGGTGTGTGTAAACTTAGATAGCCCTACAATTAGAACGGGTTGTTACTCGAAGTTTAAGATATCGTTTTTCAATATGAAGAACTTCCATGATCAGCTATAACTAACACTGAGGCAGGGGATAACGGAGTCGATGTTTGGAAATGAATGGTGGGTCACATTTTAGCAGCTGCTTATAGTCGTTATTACATATGTTCTCTACACAATCCCCCTTCCTTGTCCACTCCCGGCATGCACTGTCAGCCTCGTTCTCATTCTGAATAAAACCTGACTCTCGTCAGTATGCTTTATCTCACTCCTTCACATGTGTTCTCTTGACTTCTTTAAATGCATAATAATGTTACATGGTGTAAGCGAGGATATAAAACACGTCTCTAAGTCATCGTTGGAACGAGCAACAGGTGAAGTTTTATGCCCTTCCACTTTTATCCCCTTTCCCAAACGACAAGTTGAAATCGATAACAGTAGTGCTACTACTACTACTACTACTACTACTACTACTACTACTACTACTACTACTACTGTAAAACTGTCAACAAAAGACGGCAGAAAGTTTTCGAACAAACACAATGCTGCTAAGCAGTTTGGATGTTAAAACAAACCATGCGGAAACATGGAAATTATGGAAACAAATGTGGAATAACTACTATATTATCTCTAAATTAGCAGACAAAGATAAACAGTACCGAATAGCGTTATTTTTACACGCAGTCGTGTTGTCGCCGGTAAAGGATGGATTGGATTCAAAACAGAGACGGAGAGTAAATTAACATTAACTTTATTTACATAGGACGCCATTACAAGTGGGGACAGGAAGTGGGGACAGTTTAAGGGCAGATAATTACCGGAAGTTCAAAAGACTACAGACGAGCGATGACATAATGATACATCTTTCTTCTTTAAATTAAACAAGGTATGTTTTCTTAAAATGTTATTTTGTTTAAGCATTAAAAGTCCAGTCTTTGTTATATCTTTCGGGGACGTCCAGAGCAACGTGGCTCCAAATATGGCTCAGCAATTTTATTTTGATATGGCCTTGCAGTTGTTGGCAGAGCTTATGCATTGTGTACTGGTGTACGGTATGTAAGTGCTGATTGGATGCTCGTGCAGTGTTGGCTGGATGGAGAGATCGCACCGCGGTTGCTCGGGTATACACGCATTCCATCAGTAATGGGTGGTTCATTGCAACTAACTGTTAGTGGGTGGTTGTGTCCGTTGTTATATAGACGTTCAGTCAACTCTACTCTTGCGGGCATTATGAACTGTATGTTCTATCGATGAATACTGCCATCTGCGGATTCTACAAGGTATGACCTTGGCTTTGCAGTGGTTTGTGTGACTGTTCCAGGTTCTCACAACTTGGTTTTCTCATCTTGGATATGGACTTGCTGACCTGCATGCAATGGTTGATGGTGGTGACTATTCCGTTGGTCATGCCGGTTCTTTGTCTTGTATTTGTTTCATTGTATTATGTCTCTGGGTTGCTCATCTCCGAGCTGTTGTTTAGAGACTAGTAGGATTCGGATGGGCCTCCAGTTGAGGAGTTCTTTGGGGGATTTTAGGTTGGTTGAAAGCGGTGTAGCTCTATATGACATCGATAAATGGCAATCATTACCAGTTTCTCGGGCATTCAAAAGTAGTTTCTTGCATACGTCAACCATTCTTTATGCAAAACGATTGGATTAAGGGTAATGTGGTAATTGTGTTAGGTGCTTAAATTCGAACTTCTCTGCAAAGTTGGCAAATTATTTACTTGTATACTGTCACTATAGACCCTTCAGGAACACCTGGTTCCTTAAATATTTGTTTCATCTGTCTGATCACTGAAGCAGATGTTGTTGACTGCAGGCGTCGTACATTGTGAAGAGATCTGTGCTGATATACTACTATGAAACAATGTTTCTGATGGGGTACTTGGGTGATACGTCTGACATGTGGGGCCTCTTTCAATCACGTCCTCAGTCTCCTTATTTATGTGTATACAGTAAACGGCAGTTCTGGCCCGCGGCCGGGGTTTTTCAACTCCCTGATCTGATAAATGCAGTTGTTGCAGAACATCTACTTTGAGTGAAGCGGCTTTGATGATTTTGTTGCCTTTCATCTTGGATCGCAACTTCATCCCTAAAATTCCAGTATGGGAGTAAGCAACTGGGGAAACCGGATCGATCTGATTGACATCCGGTCATCACAGTGTTGATGAGCTCTCTTAGAGTTCAACCCTTCATGGTTTCCAGCTTAATGATTTTTAGGCGATTTGGTGATGCACTCAGCTGAGTGTTCATTATGTGGATGTTGAGGTCGATGCCTTCAATGTGATTGCCTGGTCTGGGTGACACTCTTGACAAACAGCTATGGGAACTGCTCTGCCTGCGCTGTATTTCATTAGAAAATCATGCCCTTGAATCTTTAGAAGCATCCTTGCCAGTCTTGGAGGTGTTTGTACCAGGTTCTTGAGTGAGATCGATTCTAATGGCTTGTGGTCAGTCTGAATCGTCAACCTGTGACCCCATACATAATGATGGAACCTTTCTAAACCCAAAACAAAAGCAAGCATCTCCCTTTCAATGTTTGAATATCGTGTCTCCGGTCCAGATAGGGTTTTGCTTGCAAAAGCAACTGGCATGTCATTCTGAAAGAGGGCTGAACAGAATCCAGCAGCAGAAGCATCCACTTGTATCCTGATTGGTGTCTTTGGGTCAACATACCTCAGTACGGCAGATCTTTGGATTTCTTCTTTGATGCTGTCAAATGATGCTTGTTGCTGAGATGACCAGACAAAATCATTGTCCTTAGATAACATGTCTCGTAATGGCTTTGTCAGTATTGAGAGATGGGGCGAAAACTTGTTGAGGTAATTAACTAGTTCAATGAAGCTGGATAGCTGTTTTTCATCCTTGGGGAGTTGCATCTGGGCAATCGCCTCCAACATTTTGGGGTCTGGTTTTATACCATCTCTGGATATGATGTGGCCAAAGAATGGTATTTCTGATGTGTGCACCACCATCTTGTCTGGGTTGAATTTGCAGTTCCTTTCCTTAGCTCTTTGAAGGAGCTGATTGAGTGCTTGGTCATGATCGTTACCATCTTCGTCAAAGCCGTACACGATTGTGTCATCGGAGATAGAGAGAACATTCTTAATGTCTCCAAAGTTCTCAAACATGAGTTGCTGGAATTCATCCTGGGCGCTCTTCACTCCCATTGGAAATCTATCTACCAAATGGGGTGATAAATGTTGTCAATTCCTTTGATTTCTCATTCAGTTTAATTTGCCAGTAACCAGATTTTACATCTATCGTGGTGAACCATTTTACATCGTGTAGCCTTGAGACCACGTCCATGTATGTGGAGGTCACAAAATGTGGTCACTGTATGGCCTTGTTCAGGTCTTTGGGGGTCTAGACATAGCCTGATTGAACCATTGGCCTTTGTGACACAGACAAATGAGTTGACCCATGAGGTTGGTTTGGTCACTGGCGTTATGATACCCTGATTTACCAGTGAATCAAGCTCAATTTTAAATGTGTCCCTAAAGGTCACAGGGATTCGCCGGGGTTGATGTACAACTGGGGCTATTGTTGGGTCTACATTTATCGGATATTCTCCTGGCAGGCATCCAATGCCGTCAAATACATCTAAAAATTGGTGGAGAATCTGTTCCCGTACTTTGGGGTTCCCTCTTGGGACAGGATTTCCTTTTGTGCTCATTTCAGACTGGCATTTTTTTTGGTTCTTAAGTGGATCGTCCGCGTTGATTGCCAAATTGAAAGTCACCAGACCCAACTTTCTGGAGGTTTGTAGTCCAAGCAGAATCGGCCGCTTGGTTTTAACCACATGGAATGTCGCACTAGTGAATCTGTCCTTGTATTTCACTCCCAGAATGCATGATCCTGCTTGCTCTATTGCAGAGCCTCCAAATGCAAATAGTCTCACTGGTGTTTTGTGCAGTGGTACCTTAACTAATTGCTGGAACACACTCAGGGTAGCAGGTTGCCCATAGCTCCTGTGTCAATTTTTGCTTTGATCTCTATCTGGGCTAGTTACACCTATTCTTAAGTTTGCATAGGCTTCTGTAGCACCCAAGGGAACATCGCATTCTACAGAATGAAAATAGAGTCCTCCATTCTCAGGCTCATCTTCACTGTCGTTTTGGGTGGCTGTGTGGATATTACTGTCTCGACTTGTATTGTTGGAGTATCTTTGAGGTCTTCCCATCCTGATACCCTGTTCTTTGCCTCTGCTTCTCTCTGTCGAGCGACAAACTATGGCAAAGTGACCTGTCTTCCTGCATTTCAGGCAGGTCTTACCCTTGGCTGGGCATTCTCCTTTATGGTGACCTCTACCACAAAGACCAAATGTGTGTATAACTCGGGGGCACGATTTGATTGGGCCGCATGTGAACTGAGCTTCTCAAGTGGAGTGCGGATTGCCTCCACTTGTTTGATTGTTGCCTCTTCAGTTTCTGCTATACGTAAGGCTGTCGTTATTGATAAACCCCTACCTTCTTTTAACAGTGACTTTTGGGTTAACTTGAGGTTTAGTCCAAATATAAATAAGTCTACCAAATTTGTCTCTTCAACTATGGGGTCATATTCGCATTTTTTTATTATTTGCCACAGCCTCTTTAGAAATGAGTGGGTTGGCTCATTCTCTTCTTGGCGACTCTGTAAAAGTTGGTGTCGAGACACCTGGAAATTTGACTGAGAACTGACATAATTCTTGAAATCTCATGTAGTTGTCCACATTTTTACTTTCATCCGTCTGAAAAACAAAGTGGTCGCTATTTTCCTGCCCTTCGACACTAGTCCACAAAAGGAGGTAATTTACTTTCACGTCGTCGTCCACGTCACAAAGTGGTCCACCAAAATATAATGTGGCCTGACATAAAAAATGTCCATTTCTTTGCCCAAGTTGGGACTGGAGCAGTCTATCCTTGGTGCTAATGTGTGTGGGGTTTCCATGACGAGAAATTGACACAACAGTAGAGTCAAATTCCTCTTACCTCGGCATATAGCTGTGTGCACGTTCGTATTTTCCGGGGACGAGTGTAATGTCACCTAAACCTGACAAATATCACTATAAAGTGTGATTTTAACTGAAAAACATTCTTGTGTCCTTGTATCCCACTTCTGACACCATGTTGTGTTGTCGCCGGTCGAGGATGACTTGGATTAAGAACAAACAGAGATGAAGAGTAAATGAACACCAACTTTATTTACATAGGACGCCATTACAAGTTGGGACAGGAAGTGGGGACAGGCTAAGAGCAGATAATTACCGGAAGTTTAAAAGGTAAACAAATCAGCTATGACATACTGATACAGGACATGTAATCAATTATTTTTAGTTAAACTTTGGCCATTTTATTCAGAGCCTTGCAAGCCCGAAGGATTAAAGATGGCGCTAGATTTTACTAGGTGTGAAACCTCGAAAATAAAACCTTGATGTGAAAATCAAAAATTAAGCAAAAATACAACAAATTAAAATATGTTGAAAATAAATTTTATTGAGCGATTGGTAACAGTTATTAGTTGTATTTTTGTTTCATTTTCGCCTCTTTGTGTTTTTACATCTACGACATTGAGGATTTAGATCGAGTAAAATCCAGCGTTATCTTTAATCCGTTGGGTTCACAAGATTTTGAATGCGTTGTAGGGTCGAATCACCTATGGAGCTTTAGGCCCGTACGTTTGGGCAGCGCCAGGTTTCATGCTTGGGCAGCGTCGGGTTGACATTTGGGCACTGCAACTGCTCTGGAGTGATCGGTCTGTCAACTAAAAAAGGGGACACGGGCAAATTACGGCAACGACAAAAAGAGAGAACAAACGCTGATGAACAGTTTAAAGAAAATGTTTATTTACCATAAAAGTAATAACGGGAGAAGTACAGCTTAAATAACAGGTATAGTGTCGCTGGAAGTAGATAAGGTTGGGACAAGAGCCGCTGCTATGAGCTGAAGCAGGTGCTGCTGGAAGCAGAAGCAAAAGCCGATAGAAGGAGCATTGAGTAGGCGTTGCTGGAAGCTGAAACAAGAGCCACTTGAGAGAGCTGTAGCAGACGTTGTAGGAAGAAACTGATGCAGGATTGAGCCGGAACAGGAGTTAGCTGAAGTATTAGGATTGCTGGGGCAAGAGCTGCTGGAAGGAGCCGCTGAAGAAGCTTAAGCAGATGCTGCGGCAAGATCCGCTGAATGTAGCTGAAGCAGTCGTTGCTTAAAGGAGCTGTAGCACACGCTGAAGGAAGCTGAAGCAAGTCACTATAAGCAACGGGAGCAGGCGTTGATGGAAGCTGAAACAAGAGCCGCTGGAAGAGCAAGAGGCGTTTCTAGAAGGAGTGAGCTGGAGCAGGAGTGAACTAGATAAGGAGACGTTGCTGAAGAGAGTGCTGGGGCAAGAGCTGCTGTAAGCAGCCACTGAAGAAGCTGGAGCAGGCACTGCTATGAGCTGAAGCCGGTGCTGCTGGAAGCTGGAACATAGAAAACTAGAGCAAACGTTGTATTAACAGGCTGATGCAGAAGTGAGCCGGAACAGAAGTGAGCTGGACCAGTACAAGTTGCTAAAGCAAGTGCTGGGGCAAAAGCTGCTGGGAGTTGATTCTGCAAGGAGTTAAAGCAAGAGCCACTAGACGGAGCTCTAAACAGTCATTGCTTGAAAATGATAGAGCACGCGCTGCAGGAAGATGAAGTAAACGCCATTGGAAGGAGGTAAAGCAGGCACTGCAAGAAGCTGAAGCAAGAGCCGCTATATGGAGCTGAAGCAGGCGTTGCTGGAAGCTGAAACAGGAGCTGCTGGAGAGAGCAGAAGCAGGCGTTGCTAGAAGGAGTGAGCTGGAGCAGCAGTGAACTAGAGCAGGAAGAGTTGCCGAACAAAGTGCTGGTGCAAGAGCTGCTGTAAGAAGCCGCTGAAGAAGCTGGAGCAGGTGCTGCAGGAAGCTAAGGAAGTAGTTGCTGGAAGGAGCTAAAGTAGGTGCTGCTTGAGGAAACTGAAGCAGGCTTTGCAGGAAGCTGGAGCAGGAGCTGGTGGAAGGAGCTAGAGCAGGTGCTGCTGGAAGGAGCTGAAGCAGGTACTCCTGGTAGAAGCTGGAGCAGTCGCTGCAGGAAGCTGAAGTAGGAGACGCTTGAAGGAGCTGAAGCAGGCATTCCTGGAAGGAGCTGGAGGAAACTGAGCAAGGGCCACTGGAAGAAGCAAAAGCAGGCGCTGCGTGAAGCTGAAGCAAGAACTGTAATAAGAAGTGCATCTCCTAGAATTGTATTGTGTATTTTAAACATGGAAATGTAGGTCAACACATAAGAACATCTGAAAAGTAATGTATTTTTAACATACTTACTTATAAAAAGAAATGTGTATTTATACAAAAATATGCATTCACAGCCCCCAACCCCTTCGTCCGAAAAGAGATTCTACTTTATTTAGGCGGTTATGTGTCAACATCGTTAAAACCTTTTGTTTAAAATTTAAATATACAATAGGGAGATTAATTTCTCATATAAATTTAATGTAAAATGATCACACATTTCCTTGTAAGTGCATATAACCAGCATTTAGACTTGGGGTTGTTAAGGAATATATGTTGTGTGTTTTAATGGGGATTATAAAAACAACCCTCCTTTAACGTTACCACTAACCTTAGGTCCGGGTGACAACAGCACTTTAACTCTCCTAAAAGTCTCCCACTAATTCTAAGTCCTAGTGTCAATAGCTCACATTACCCCCTCCCCCCCCCAATAAAAGTGTCCCTTATATCCAAATGTTAAACCTATGTTCAAATGGCAACTGTCCCAAATACCTCGCTTAAACCTACAACTAACCATAACTTCGACTGGCTATAGCTCATCTCCCAACAAAATCAAACAAAAAATGATGTAATATAAGATTTAACTAAAACGGTTACATGTCATTCAAACACTACCTGGTAAGAAACCAGGTAATCATTTTATGTTATATGTATATTAAAAACTGATCCCCAACTCTAAATTCTAAATTATTTTCCCCCCAATGTTTTTCAGGGTGTTTACATGTAATCGCATAAAAAGGTTGAAAATTATTGTTTATTGGGGGAGGGGATATATAGCCGAGGGTGCTCATCTATAATAATACCAATCATTTCAAAAGTAGATTTGGGGACGAGGTTAGTCCATATTTTGACTTATAGATGAATCCAATCCCCTCAAATATAATGAAATCGATTTTAATTGCTTAAAATCTAGAGAGTAGATACTTATTTTAAAATATTAATTTCAAAATATGGAACGGGGTAGCCCTATTTAAAATTATAGGGGAAGGAGACCAGCCCTGCCCTTCCTGAACATAATTTTGCATTAACAAATTATTCTTGCTTTGTGTCATTTTTCGGCACTCCAGAAGATTACACTGCCGCGCTAACTTCCGGTTTACCCTGCAATAAATTTTAAGTACGGATGATCAGAAATGATAAAAAAATCTATTTTTAATTCATATTAATCTGAGACTTCACAAATAAATTTTCATTAATAATAAATTTATAAAAATATAAAAAATCTTTCAAATCATTCAAATAATTCTTGCTTTGTGTCATTTTTCTATTTTATTAATTTCTGCCATTTTTACCGTACCATTTGTTTTTGGTTCTATTTTTACTGCGTACCCCAGAGAATACCGACAAATGTAGAGCTGGCCAACTTATAGACAGGAGTTGCAGATTTAGGTGTCTTTGCATGTATTCCTGTCCAAGTTTGATCGAGTATTCTTTGGTTAAATGAGGGAGATAATATTGTATTATTAATGAACGTGATATAAAATGACACCGGTAAAAATAGGGCAAGTGAATGAATAGGATAAAATTATAAAAAGCAAAAACAATTCTGTAACAGAAAATTAGGATCGTTCAGATGAAGTTCTTTAACCTCTAGTTTTTAATAGAGCATAAGTCACCCTCATATTTAAAAATAAGTATGTACTCATTTGGTAAAAGTAGAGCAAGCAGTCGAAAAATATAAAAAAATAAAAACAACGACGAAGTACTTATTCCAAACGCAGTTGAATACAGTTATCTACCGACCTGTTTTCGTTCAATGTGCTGAAACTGTGTTTAACTTATTTATTTCAAAATTTGATTTCGTTCAAATCAATCTTTACACGCAGGAGAAAACACAAATGGCTGCTTGTCGCTTAACTGTTGGCAAGAGCTCAATTCCGGAAAAGTTTACTTATTCTACCACTAACCCTTAGTTTGAGTTTCAAACCCATCTGCGTACTTACGGTTAGTGGTAGGGTAAGGCATCTTTTTTATAAACTTTCAAGAATAAAGCTCCCCAACATTAAAATGACAAGTGAATATTTTTTCCCGTGTATTGTAAAGACAGCTTTAAAATATTGAAATAAAACACTTTAAAGCAGTTTCAGCATGTTAAAAGTATACAGGTCAGTAGATAATTAAATTTTAATGCGTTTGATATAAGGTATTTGTGATTGTTTTTTTTGTTTACGACTTCTCAACTGTTAACTATTCCGCACTCTTACCATTTACTCTATTGTGTTTAAGAAATAAAATCAAGTTGTGAAATTAAAAAGGAATATGAGAGGTTTAGGTAAATCGGAGAAATCAACAAAACAATATCCTGTGTGTATGTCTAGCATTTATTTGGAAACTACACAAAAAATTGATTTATTCATTTTACAGAATTTTCCCGAAGGGTATATAGGCACATTTTTGTAATATTAATTTTGTTAGGGGACACAGAAAAAGAATAATATGGGGGCGACATGTAGAGCGATTTTAAATGTTATTATGTAGTATTTCGTTACTTTACCGAGCCTTGAGAAATGTTAATCGTCCATCCATTCCTATAGCTTCTACAACTCTTTTTTATAAAATGACGAATTATTACATAATACCACCACCAGTCCGTTCTAGGCTACTGTGGAGTTCTGCATTCATGACGGACGTCCATAGAATTCTAATAAGTCACAAACTGCTACAAGGGTGTGTAGAAAGACACTCATAACAAGATATATTGTGAAACTACATTAACCAGAGTACTTAGATAAGTATGTTTTAATTTGAGCAAACGTATACTAGACAATTAAATCGGCCTCGCATCGGACCAATATTTTTTAAACTGAAAGGTCAGTAAAATTTCTCACACTTTTATTATAAATTTTAATTAATCAAAACAATGAATTATATTTTTCAAAAATTCACATATGTTGTGTCGTATGCATTATTTTTCTAGATCTATTCATAAGAAAATCTATATCACTCAGTTCACATAACATCAGACTGAAGATCTCAAGGTTTCGATTTCCAGTCATAGTATCCATTTTATTTGTTGGAAATTTATTATTTAGTATGAATACATTATTTTCCATTTCTAAAAGAAGTTTCGATATTTCATTAAAAATTGTGACTGGCCGACAAACAGACACACGCACAGAGAAAATGTCCATAATAATGAATGGATATATTTTTATTACGAATTTAAATATTCTAATGAATACATTTTCCCCTATTTTATACTAATGTAGTTGTACATTAAAAACATTTAAGGTCGCTTAATTTCTAACACATAGCAAATTGGATATTCTTGTACAAGAAATGTATTAATAGAAATTTTACTGGATCAATAATCCTCTGTGTTTTTTACTGATGAGCTAATAATTTTTTTTCGAAAAACGCATTGATCTCTCCCTCTTGTCTCACATAATTATGTCAGGTTTACCAGCTGCATTTTAAAAGTATGTAGCTGTTAAGATTGTATAGTCATATTGGGTGGTGTATGACTTATTTGCCACAATTCTTTTTTGTATATTTTCCAAGGACTTGATGCTACACTGGACACACACTTTTGATGGATGGTCCAGGGGAAATGTATACACATTCATTTATTTTTCATTGTGCAGTAGTCGTCTTAAAGCAGAACCTTACAACACCAGGTCAGATGCCTTAAAGTTTTAAGTTTTGACAAGTGGCAAAACTATCACTTGTTATCACCTGTGTTTGGGACTAACACTTGATCTCTATATGAGATACATAGATATTTGAATATTCCATTAATATCTCGTTTACTTCTAAACATTGAGTATGTAAAAAACTTATAACAGCAAATTTCCTTTGTCTAACTGACCAGTTAACTAAGTTATAATATATCTTTTGTGTGGTATCTTGGTCTTACCCGATTCCAGGACAAGAATTCATCTAGTAAACTTAGCAAGATAGGGGTTTCTAACTTTTTTATAATTTTAATTTAGGGGCCCACTCTTGAAGCTAACACTTTATTTATCTATGAGTATAATTTATATCCGAGGGCTGTCTTAAGGATAGATGTTCCCTGTGTGTATTCGCATGTGAATTTTCAGACTGGTACTCTGTGAAAATCTAGTACCACAAACTTTACAAGAAAACGGTTTCTCACCTGTCTATTCGCATGTGCTTTTTCAAACTGGCACACTGTAAAAAATGTAGTTCTGCAAACTTTACAAGAATAGGGTTTCTAACCTGTGTGTATTCGCATGTGAGTTTTCAGATAGGAATGCTGTGAGAATGCAGTTCCACAAACTTTGCAAGAATAGGGTTTCTCACCTGTGTGTATTCTCATGTGCTGTTTCAAACTTGTATCATGTGAAAATACAGTACCACAAACTTTGCAAGAATAGGGTTTCTCACCTGTGTGTATTCGCATGTGCTGTTTCAAACTTGTATGGTGTGAAAATACAGTACCACAAACTTTGCAAGAATAGGGTTTCTCACCTGTGTGTATTCGCATGTGCTGTTTCAAAGTAGAACTGACTGAGAATTTAGTTCCACAAACTTCACAAGAACAGGGTTTTTCACCTGTATGTATTAGCATGTGAGTTTTCAGATGGGGATGCTGTGAAAATGCAGTACCACAAACTTTGCAAGAATAGGGTTTTTCACCTGTGTGTATTCGCATGTGCCATTTCAAACCTTTATCCTGTGAAAATGCGGTTCGACAAACTTTACAAGAATAGGGTTTCTCACCTGTGTGTATTCGCATGTGCCGTTTCAAACTGGAACGTTGTGAGAATGTAGTTTCACAAACTTCACAAGGATAGGGTTTTTCCCCTGTGTGTATTCGCATGTGCAGTTTCAAACTTGTACCGTGTGAAAATGCAGTTCCACAAACTTTGCAAGAATAGGGTTTCTCACATGTGTGTGTTCGCATGTGCTTTTTCAAAATACAACTGCGTGAAAATTTTGTTCTACAAACTTCGCAAGAATATGGTTTCTCACCTGTGTGTATTCGCATGTGAGTTTTAAGATGGCAATGCTGTGAAAATGCAGTTCCACAAACTTTGCAAGAATAGGGTGTTTCACCTGTGTGTGTTCGCATGTGCCGTTTCAAACTTGTATTTTGTGAAAATGCAGTACCACAAACTTTAAAAGAATAGGGTTTCTCACCTGTGTGTATTTGCATGTGTTCTGTCAGATTGGCACGCTGCGAAAATGCGGTTCTACAAACTTTGCAAGAGTATTTATTCCTATTTTTGTTCATGTTACTTTAGTGTAAAATCTCAGAAAACAAGTGGCCTCTCCTGGGACTAACACTAGATCTCTATATGAAATACATAGATATCTGAGAGTTCAATTAAAGCTTTCCTTAACCTCTCAAATATTGAATTAGCATAGAAGTAAAGAACATCAATTTTCCTCTCTCTAATTGATCAGTGTATTATGTTACAGTATATTTTTCTTTGGGGTTTTTTCTTACCGGATTCCAGGACAAGAACTCATCTAGTCTGATTAGAGTATCCAGCTTAGTGTAGGTACTTAAGCCAATATCTCACCGGTGTGTATTCACATGTGCATTTTTAGATTGAAACTATGTGAACATACAAATTCAGAAACGTTACAATGGTAGGGTTTTTAACCTTTGTGTATTTACATGTCATTTTTCAGACAAGGACTCTGAACATACAAATCAACAAAATATTCAATAATATTATTTGACACATGCGAGTCTTTTTTACTTCTTTTGAAAATAGAACCCACTGAGAATCCAGTTTTACGTAGTTGACAAGTATATGCATTCACCATTCTTTTGTATTTTTCCTTTCAGACATAAAGATTGATGAGTCTAATATTCATTCAATGCGTTAGTATCGATATTTTCTACAAGATTTTGCTGGAGATTAAGCATCCTATAAGATACAAGATATTCACCCGCTCTGTGTGTACTCTCAAAGCACATTATGGAAAAAATATTGATTTGCACATTTTACAAGATAAAAGATTTCTTTCCAAACTGCATCTACAGTGATTTGTAAACAGGAATTCTTCCAAAATAATAATGAACGTACATACAGAAAAATGAGATTGCAGTTATTTACTGATGCAGATTTTTTGTAATTCTTGTGGAACTAAAAACAGCCGTCCTTTTCTATCATAGTTTCAATCTGTAAATAAAGAAAATATGTTATCAAAACATTTTAACATACTTTATATTTGTATGCAATCAATTTCAGCAAACGAAATATTTTGTCGTTCAGTTTCGATGATAATATTAATATTACACAATTTTGATTTGAAAAGAAAATTTTTAATCACAGACATGGAAAATTCTAAACCAACTTCTCCTGTTTCAAAATCTGGAATAATCAATCAAAAATCTTTCTTAACACCTTGGTGAAAAAACTATAGATTTCCAACTGAAATACCTTTTAAAATAGCAAGGTGAGACGTTAAAGAAAGGGTGGTACAAAACCGATATCCTCATATCACTTTGGCAAAAAAGAAGAAAACACGAAATGAGTAATGTGAAATGTTATGTTACCTGGTGATCTAAGCTCATAAGAAAAGCCGTCCGCTTTTCTCTTATATACATTCTCAGCTAAAATAAATTTTAGTTTTTCATTCTGCCACTAGAAAGGGTAATTTTTTTAGAGTCGACTTCTTATCTATTCTCAAAGTCATCAGATTTGATCAGATTCGTCTAAACCCAGAATCCAAATCAACTTAGTAAAAAGATGTTGTCAAACACTGTATTGTAAACTCTATCAGAAACCTGCATTTTAATCTAGTAGAGATTTCATTCCTCTCGATTTTGCAGACCGTATCCTTTTTCGAAATACGACTATCTCAACAACATAACTGAATGTAGAAATAATAATTTATCAGTGACATGCGCCCATCTCTTCTAAAAGATAAGTACATTTTAAATAGTTCTTCATTCACAGAGATTTTGTTTATTCCAAGTCATGCATTCTTCGTTTCCATGACAACTTGAGATATTTTCATTTATTTCATTCACAAAACTTTATCCATTCAAAACCATAACATATTATTGTTAGTATTTTAAGGTGTTTAGTTCATTGATATTTTATCTGACACAGTAGATAGAATTCAGAAACGGATAACAACTTTTAAAACTATTTTATCATTTCAATTAACATCAAAAACTGACCACTGTATATTTGCACTCATAAATAGGACTTAATATACCTCCCGCACAAAAATCGCCAAGATGAAGATGGTTATGACTAATTGGTTCAAATGATGCATGTTGCACACTCTAATATTGGCAGAGTCCACAACTCTCACAGATCTATATATGTTCCAGTCAAGAAATGCCAAATAATACAACACTTAATCTCTACAACACAATGTACTCTGTCACATTATCTAATGTGCAGGTGGCGAACTATTGATGATTGTTCCAGAAAGCCAAGACCTGCACGATTGCACAATAGTAACTACTGTAGAAGATATGAAAAATTCACACTCATATCATAAAAGCTGCTCGTCAGCTAAAGTGGGTTTTTTTTATTGTGGGATGATAAGAAATGTGAAGAACGTGTACCAAAAACTAGATATGTTATCCAAAAGAGGAAAAGTGGAAAAAAATCATAGCGAAAGAGAAATCCCACATTTTAACTACTAAATGGTATCATGAGAGTACCTGAAAGATTGCTTAGCCATTTGGACAGAGGTAATTGAAAGGTTAATATGATAATCCAGCACAACTAATATCCATGACTCATCTCATGTAGAACAAAAACAAATTCTAAAAAGATCTGCTGGATCCACTAAAAAGAAATTTCTAAATTTCTCAGACTAATACCTACTACTCACTTGTCACTAAATTTTATATCACAAATAATGAGTGTCATCTCTGCTCTAATCAGTGTGGCGTGATAACATATATATATATATATATGCGTTAGAGAATACATCTGAATTCTACTTATCAGTGATTGTCCCAAATGATGGATTTTATTTCAATCTCAACATGGCAACTAGTACTGGTGGAAAAGCCCTATGCATGACGTTGACCAGAATGTGACAATACCACTATTTAGACGGTGCCAATAAACATTATATACAGAATAATCTGTGACAATAAAGAGGAACACGCACCATCAGGAAAAGGGAGGAGGTGCTTTGCATTTTGTATGCAGATTTAAAAAGGGCTTCTCTTCATAGGTGCAGGTGTTTATGTGATTTGCATATGTGGATATGAGGTGAGATAAATGAAGACGACAGCTGGGAAGGAGGGGAAGTGATTTGGGATTGGAGAGAGAAAGGCAGAAAGTGGGTTGCACGAAATTTTGTTGGAAAGAAAACAAATAGACAAAAACGTTTGGAGAAAAAGGGCGAAAGTGGGTTGCACAAAATTCGGTTCGGTTGAATTACAGTCAAAACTTGATTCATAAAAATCAAAGTTAGTTAATATAATCACGTTTATATAATGATCAATTTTTATTTCATTCCCAACATGGCAATTAGCAATGGTGGAAAAGCCATATGCATGACATTGACCGGAATGTGACACATACCAGTATTTAGCCGGTGCCAATAAACATTATATAGAGCATAATCACATTTACATATATACGGCAAAATCACGTTGACACACTGGTTCTTGTTAGATAACTGAAGATAAGCAACGTTGACCATTTGGGAATATCATGTGCTATATATGTATACAGGTGTTGCAATCCTTATACATATTCAGCCGTTAGTAAACACATGATAAATCATTGAACCACTTCTGAAACTCGAGATTTGTCTCAATAGAACTTTCTGTGCGTTCGAAATAGAACATTATACTTAATAATCAGAGGGCGGGTAAGACATATACTATATTACCCCCCCCCCCCTAAAAAAGAGAGAGAGAGAGACAAGAGTGGCGCGTTATTTGATTAATAACATGTAAACAACAGATTCTCTTAAATTTATCGTGCGACTCGCTTAAAAATGATATATTTCATTTGATTTTTTTATTAAAACGTTATTTGTTTTTATAATATTATAACAAATAATGTTTTAAAGCACACATTTAAAGAATAACATTATTTAATTTAAAAAATGATTGATTTAAAATTACTATTTTTTGTAAGAAACACTAAATAATTTCACTGAGCAAATAAATAACTGTATTTCATTTTTTAAATTGTTGATTTTATTTTTGGTACACATTTTTGTCGATTTGAAAAAACTTGAAATATTATCATCTTGACCTTAAGTGAGTTTAGGATTTTTTGTTTTACATTTTACGCCGTAAAGAGTAAATTTGGTTTCAAAACTGTTTTTATTATTCCGGTTTTATTTATTAAAATAAAGGATGGGGTGATTTTCTGGGTATCTTTCAGAATGATCAGTACAGTCGCGGACGGGGTCTAAAAAACTAACGAGAACGGGGTTATAAAAATAAATATGCAACAAGTGAGTTTAACCTACGTCGAGAAGAGATATTTGTCTACTTACCTATGATATTTGTTTGTATTTTTACGTACTATAAATGGGGTTTTATTAGATGTAAAAAAAATTTCTTGTTCATTTTTTACTCGTTTTCTTTAGACATTATGGCGTCTTACGAGCAAGCGCCATTTTTTTTTTTTGGAAGTTCGCGTGATAAAACTATTGATTTCTACTAAATAGCAGTTGGAACGGTTTAAAAATACAAACAAATATCACAGGTCAGTTTTAAATTAACTTTTATCGACGACAGTTACTTTTATTTGTTGTATATTTGTTTTTTTTAGCGTTTTCAGCGTACTGATCATTCTGAAAGATACCCGATTTTCTTTCTTAAAAAAAAAACAAACAAAACCACAAATTTACTGAGCAATTAAATAAAACAACTAGCAAATATATGCGACCGGAGGGAGAATATATTTGCGAGTTTACTTAAAAATAAAAACTCTACATAATTGCTAAAAATATAATATGAATAAACACCTTCCATTATGCACAGGCTCTTCATTTCACTTGAAACAGTTAATCTTATCTGAATATTATCTTCAACTATAACCGCAGTTTTACATGCTTTACTATTGTAGAAAAAATTAATTTTCCCCTAAAAAAAAGAGAGACTGCTCAGTCGAGAAAGGAAGCAATGTACACTTACCTTAGGTTGCGAAAGAATTGCCCCCTTCCGCGACGTGTCAGTCTAATAACAAGTGATTACGGCCAGCAAGCAATGGTAAAGTCGCCTCCTCGCTCCATTAACGCTAATTCATCCATATAAAAAAACAACAACCGACAGGAGAGGAATCTCCTGTTAAATAACCAAATGGTCATGTGGTTGTCACATGACCTGAGGAAAAAACTATAAACATCTGAGGAGGCAATATTATCTCCTTTTGTTAGTAAGGAAGGTAAGTGCACACGCTCCCTCTCCTTGAGCAATCACTAATGAATTTTTTTTTCACATACTCCCAAGGAAAAGAAAAAAAATAAAATGAAAGAAACTACAATTATAAATGTATGCACTCACTCAAAAAAATACAGATTAGTATAATTTTAAGTTATTTTCTTTTTATAGGCTTTTAATTATTCAGGGAGAAGGCTAGGTCTACCTCGCTGCCGTCTCTGTGGCGCACAACTAGGACAATACCACTTTTGTCTGACAGGAGGAGGAGACTCAATTCCCACACACTGGAAGTGACACCAGTCGTCGCATCCGTCGCAACAAATCATGTCCCGGGCACCCTGTGAAGAACCGCATATGGGACAAAGCCAAACCACTTCTTCATTGTCAGGTGTTGATCGAAGAGGATCAAAAGTATCAATCCCATCCACAGGCCTGTTACCAGGTGCAGATATGGATCTCTCTTGATCCTCCTCATTCAAGGATAACTCAAGGGGAAACAAATTTTTTAACGAATGGACATGTACTGCATTCCCCCCCCTCCTTAACCCTTGCTGATCTGACTACCCCATCTTCTCCGCAAAACACTTCCAAAATAATCCCAAGCACCCAAAACGGCCTAGGCTTATGAGGACTCCTCACTATCACTACGTCTCCAACATTTAATCTATTTTGGAAGGGTATTCTAGAACGCCCGTGGGGTTTCTCTCGGAGGCTCAATAGGTACTCATCATACCATAGTGTGCGGAAATTCTCCAGGCACTGATCCCTAACCTGCATAGTCTTAAGCAGCCTTTCTCGGCTGGGTGGAAGATGTGAGGCAAAATCCTGGTTATTCAGTTCTAACAGCAACCCAGGATTCTTATTAGGTCGCAAAAACATGTTAGGAGTTACGGCCTCTAACTCAGCCTCAGCCGATTCTCGATAAGTCAGAGGGCGGTTATTGATAGCTCTTTGAATATCCGATATGATAGTAAGCAAAGAGAAATAATTCATCTCACCTCTACCAACCACCTTGTAAAGACATTTCTTGATTGTCTGGATACTCCTCTCCCAAACACCTCCAACCCAGGGTGAGAAAAGAGGAATGGTGCAGAACTTGATCGAACAGGAGCCAAACTTCTGTTGGTAATCATTGCTTAATATCAACCTTTTAAACAACCTTCCGCCTCCCAGAAAGGTCTTTGCATTATCGCTGTAAATGGCTGATGGGATGCCATACAAGTTCGTAAACCGCACCAATGCCTGCAAAAAAGCCAACACACTCATGTCAGGAACCACTTCAATATGTATAGCCCTGACACCGAGACACGTGAAGATGAGCAGATACATTTTCACCTCCTTACCACCTTCCCTAACCCAAAAGTGACCGATGAAATCCACCCCCGTATGTTTGAAGGGAACTTCCAATTCAATACGGGATGCGGGCAAGTTAGCTACATTGGGAGGCAAGACCTGTCTGGCGTTGTACCTTCGGCACAGAGTACATGAAGCCAGGATCGTTTTCACCGCCTGTCTGCCTTTTGGCACCCAGTACCCACACCGTCTCAACTCAGCCAAAGTGGACGCAATCCCCAAGTGCTGGCATTTAGTATGTGCATCCATTATGATGAGCCTGGTAATTGGGTGATGCTTTGCTAACAGAATCGGGTGTTTAACCTCCATACTAAAGTGGAGGGATCTACCAATTCGGCCACCCGACCTGATTATACCCTCAGCATCAACAAACAAGTCAAGGTCCCGCACCAACCCAGGAACAGTCTTCCCTGATGGATCCAGCAAAAAATCCAGTTCCTCAGGATATACTTGGCGCTGCATAGTCTGCATAAGTAATATAGCCGCCAGTTTTTCACCGTCAATTTCCAACCGACGTAAGCGATTAATAAACTTGAGGACTACGGAAGTGACTCTCAATAGCTTTGAAAATGAAGAGAATCTTTCCAAGGGCAAAACAGTAGGTGGTACCTCCCTATGGAGGATTGCAGCATTCCAAGAAGAACGAGCTATTCCCTGGCTATGTTTGCTGAGGCATGGCAAATTCTGAGTAGGCCACGGAGTGGTACCACTACTTAACCAATCTGGTCCATAACACCAGAACTGGAAGCAGGCTTGGAACCTTGCCAGCGTCATTCCTCTAGTAATTAAGTCAGCGGGGTTCTCCGCTGTAGGAACATATCGAAATGAGGGAGACCAGCCTCTAGAGGCTTCTAACTCCACACTCATCTGCTGAATATCTTTCAATCTATTCCGTGCAAACAGGTTCTTGCTTACGATGTTTCCAGAAATAAGCCATGACAGGACTACCTGAGAATCTGTGGCTACATGAATCACGGAGGGAGAGAATCTTCTAAAGTTCCTTAAAATCGTGGGTAAGCACCTCATGGCCAGGAACACTGCCAAAAGTTCGAGGGTAGGCAGTGTTTTCCTTTTCAATGGAGCCACTCTAGCCTTGGCAAATACCAAGCAAGATCGGCGTTTCTGCACGACATATGCCGCAAACCCATAAGCTTCTGGAGAGGCATCGCAAAACAGGAACAGTTCGCCTGGCTCATTCTCACTTAAGGCCTTACGGGGGAGGGAAATGGTGTCTAATTCGGAGAGATCAGAAGAAAGTTTCCTCCACGAGGACAAATATTCAGATGGAACCGGCACATCCCACCCCAACCCCTTCTCCCAAAGCTTGCTTAACAGAATACGACCTCTCAAAGTTACGGGCAAGCACAATGATAAGGGGTCATAGACTCGAGCCGTCTCTCCAAGAATTTGTCTCTTTGTAAGCGCTTCAGGGTTGCATTTAACCGTACTCAATCGAAGGGTATCCGAGGAAGGAGAATATCGGTAACCAAGTACCCTCTCCCAACCATTGCCGTGGACACTCAGGGTACCATGCTCCTCCATTAGGCTGCGAATTCCGACATGATCGGAATTACAAGATTGTAGTTCGAAGCCTCCCTGTAGTAATCGCTCCCGAGAGAGAGCATATAATTCACCCAACTCCTCTGGATCACCGCTAGACATGATTAGATTATCCACGTAAAAGCGATTCTCCATCATATATCTGCATTCATCCATCGGAAACTGAGCAGCATGAAACCGTAAGACGTAATTCAAAATAAAGGGACTGGAAGCGAACCCAAAAATTATGGTGTTATATCTGAAACAACGGAGACGTCCTCCATCCCTCAAAAAGAAACAGAATCTATTTTTATCCGCTTCCAACTTTAGGCGGATCATTAAAAAGGCCTTCCTGATATCCGCCAACACCACATGACTATTGGAGCGGAAGGTGAGCAGCAAATCCAGGAGGTCACTAGTCATATTTACTCCCCTGTAAGTAGCCTCATTCAACGATGGAGCATCCCCAACCTTGAGGCTACAGTTAAATACTGGACGAATCTTTGTAGTCGAGGCAGAATCCATCTTAAACACAGGTCTATGAGGAATCCAAATAAAATCCTTAAACCTCTCTGGGGGCACAAATATTTCCTCTATAATACCCTCCCGCTCCTGCTGCTGGAACACTTGCAGATAGTCCTGGTAAAGTTTTTTCCCCTCCAGGTTTCGGGCCACATACTCTAATACTCGCAAGGCCACAGCATGGTTGGACGGCACACGCGATAGTTGGTCATCATCCCAGGGCAATTGGATGTAATATTTATTATCCTCAAACAAGATCGATTCCTGGAAGAGTGCAATCTTCCGCTCATCATAGTCAGAGAATTCCTGTTCTTTAATTCCCAGGGATTCCATCCCAAACATCTTCTCTAATCCTCTCTGCACCTCACTATCTGGGAAAAAATCGCTAAGGGGATCCTCATATCTACTCCGAGACTCCAGTATAAAACACAGATGAGAGGGGTTCACTTCGGCAGTCGATGCCAGAACTGAATTGAAGGCAAGTCCCTCCTGGTTCTCATCCAGAGAATGGGTTAAGTCAAGGAACTGCTTCACCTCACCAAAGGGAACCAGGCCTGTTGGAGTAGTAAACGCCTGTCCCTCCAAACAGGGAATTAATTGGAGAGTGCCTAAGTGTTGAATGAAATCCAGTCCAACTATTCCATGGATCGGAATAAAACTGGTGCCTCTCTCAAATCTACCTGCAAGGGGACAATTAAGTGATTGGAACCTATCCAACAGAATATCTAAATCCTCAATACGTACAGAGATATCCAGATCTTCCTGTACCAGCACTGGAACAGAGTGAGGACAAAGAGCTCCAACATTAACCTCCAGCTCCACCTCACTAAAGTGCCTATCGCAATCTCCCAGTACAGTAGTTAACTTGAGGCTACAATCCAATCCAATGGACGCCAAGGGACCAAGTGGTGCTAACACTTTACCGGACAGATAAGTCCGGCCACTGCCAGTGTCCAACAAACAGTTGGCAGAAACCTGAACACCATCTCTGCCGAACGTAACACACAAAACAGGAGGAAGGCATGAGAATTTTCCACCCTGAGAGCGACAGATCGAGTTGGCCTGAAGAGAAGAATCCCTTCGAGAGGGATTGGTCCTTGTTCTCGATGGTGCATCCCCCAAGGACCCTCGACCAGCATTGAAGGAGGAACCCGAGATCTCATCTCCCTTGATGAGAAGACGTTTAACTGCCTCCCTAGTACCTTGCAATATTGATGACAATGTTGGTATTCTCTTCCCAGAAATTTGAATTAACTCTCCTCGGACCTCTCTGGGGAATTTGGAAAAGAGTATCTTCGCCATAAGACGTGCCCCCGATGATTTGTCCCTGGAGAACAAACAACCAAATGAGCCTTCCAACTCTACCAGAAGAGAAGCCGCTTTGGAGATGAAATTAGTCAGAGTAGTAAAGCCCTTATCGCGCTTATAGGAGAAATCTAATATATCCTGGAAGATGTGATCTATTATTTCATCCTCATCAAGGTACTCGCTCTTCAGGACAGAAAGAGCCACTTGATAGTTCCTCTCACAAATAGTCAGGTGATTTATTAACAGTAAAGGTGGACCAGACAGTGAACATTTCAAGAAATTTAGCCTTTCCGCATCGTTAGCCATGCCGGCCACGCAATTTTCAAATCTGGACAGAAAATTTCTATAACTCATGGGGTTGGACTGCATTTCCAACCCATCGAAGGTTGGTCCTGTAATTTGTAGCTGAGGCAGCTTCACGGAAAATGAAGACACACCCCTTTCAATTCCTGAGGAATAAGATGCAGAACTTAGGGGCTCAGAAGTAGCAGGGAGGAACCTAGACTCAAGCTCCTCCAGTTCCCTTCTGAATCGCAAGGTATGTGTGAGAGCCTCCCTCTCGACTTGCACCCAGTCCACCTCCTCAGACAAAACCTGAATTTCACTCACACATGTGTCAACTTCCGTTAAATAATCCATAACGGATCTCTGTAAAGCGGCAAATGATTTGCTAGAGAGTTCATCTTCCAGGTGAGCCATCTCCAGGATGGTTCTAATTTTAGTCCATAAAAGCGAAACTCTCTTCTGCAAATCTGCCTTACTTCTATTCATGTTAATGCAATTCTTTCGCAAAATGTAGAAAAAATTAATTTTCCCCTAAAAAAAAGAGAGACTGCTCAGTCGAGAAAGGAAGCAATGTACACTTACCTTAGGTTGCGAAAGAATTGCCCCCTTCCGCGACGTGTCAGTCTAATAACAAGTGATTACGGCCAGCAAGCAATGGTAAAGTCGCCTCCTCGCTCCATTAACGCTAATTCATCCATATAAAAAAACAACAACCGACAGGAGAGGAATCTCCTGTTAAATAACCAAATGGTCATGTGGTTGTCACATGACCTGAGGAAAAAACTATAAACATCTGAGGAGGCAATATTATCTCCTTTTGTTAGTAAGGAAGGTAAGTGCACACGCTCCCTCTCCTTGAGCAATCACTAATGAATTTTTTTTTCACACTATCAATAAGTTTATAATTATCGGAATCGTTTGTTTTTTGTTGTTGTTTATGTTAAACAGAATATGAAGATAGAAAAATCACAAATTAATATGATTTAAAAAAGAAAACAACGTTTTTTTTTCTTCATTTTTAGAAAATTCATAGCATACTTTTTAGACAATCGTAAAATAAAGTAATTTAAGTAAAAATAAAATTTAAAAAAAACGTTTTTTTCTTCACTTTTAAAAAAGTTGATAGCATACTTTTTAAAAGATCGTAAAACAAAGAAATCCAAGCAATACTTACTTTTTCATAAGCTGAAATCGTATTTCTAAAATAAAATGTTCTGTTTTGTGTTAGAGTTGAAACCGGTGTAATTGTAAATTCAAGATGGCGACCGGAAATGCAGGTTCGCAGAAAATTTAAATAGAGATAAAACAAAGCGATTTTGAAATTGTGTCGAACTCTTTGATTTCAGGGGGAAATATTATTCAATCATTTTAATATTTTATTATTTAATTAGACGTTTGTATTTTCCAGGGAAATGATGAGTTCGAAGGTGTAAACACTCAAGAGAATGCTATGAAAAATTGTGTATAGGCGATAATGTGTGATTGGGTATATGTTACGACGCTCAGCAGAGGCGCGAACGGGGTCCAAAAAAAGAACGAGAAAAGGTTTAAAAACATAAATTTGCAACAAGTGAAGTTGACCTGCGACGAGAATAGATATTTTTCTATTTACCTATGTAATTTGTTTTTATTTTTACGTATTATAAATGGGTTTTTATTAGATGTGAAAAAAAATGTATTGTTTTTTTTCCCAAAGGCTTGCACAAAATTCAAGATGGCGATTCACGTGCTTTCTTACCAAATGTCCCCCCAAAAGCGGCCATGTTTTTCCAAACTTACGGTGACAAAACTATTGATTTCTAATAAATAGCGGTTGTAACGGTCTAAAAATACAAACAAATGCCACAGGCAAGTTTCAAAATAACTTTTACAGCTTACAGTTACTTTTATTTGTTGTATATTTGTTTTTTTAGCGTTTTTACTCTGCTGAGTCTCGTAAAAGATGCCCGTGTGATTTTTTAAAAATATTATTAAATGAGGAAGCATCTAATCTGAAGAAAAACACGTTTGAAATGTTTAAATATGCAAGAATAATCGAGATTTGAAGAAAAAGAAACCGGAAGTAGTACCTTTAGCTCATGACACCATCTTTTTGTGTATAGCTCAAGATGATAAAAGTATTAAAGTTGTATTATTTTTATTATTTTGTTTTATTATTATATTATTTACTTCGGCTATGGTAAAGAATTGTTAAAATATAATTTATCACGAGGGACATTCTAAGGGTATTTGTAGTGGAAAATAAAAACATAAGATCAGTGAAGGTGGAGGTCGGATTTGGTGCTGTCAGAAGAATGAAGTTGGAGTTCAAGTTGGTGTTTGCGGACTAGTGACTGTTTGGAGGTCGGATTGGGTGCCCTCAGAAGAGAGACATTTTGGTGTTTTCGGACGACAAGCTATTTCGGCGGCCTACCTACATAACAGGATGGGTGACAGAATCAAATTAAGCAGTGACGTATTGAAGGCGTACGCTGGTGATGGAGACGTAGTGCGATGGCTGTCTAAATTGAAGATGGTCGCAAGATTGCAGAAAATTGAGGATGTGGCAACCTTGATTCCATTATATTTGGAAGGAAATGCACTTTCGGTCTACCTGGAAATGAATGACGCTGAACAAGACGACGCAGATTTGATAGAGGCGAGACTAAAGACCGCTTTCGCAGAAAGCGTTTTCGACGCCTATAGCAAAATGCGCAGAATCACATGGACAGGGGAGCCAGTAGATGTCTTTGCGACGGAGATCCCGGGACTGGCGGGTTATGCAGGGATGAGCCTTGAAAAAACGGTGAAAATGACGTTTGTCACTGGTCTTCCTGATAGTGTGTCCACAGAGCTGCAGAGACTGACAATGATCGAGAGCATGAACATGGATGAAGTGCTGACCCATGCCAGGGTGCTGCCAAAGAAGATTCACCAGTTGGAGGCAACTGCGAGTGTAAGCCTGATGGGAGGGAAGCCCGCAGTTAAGGAGAATCTCTCGTGGGGGCGGTCACCTAGAAAAGCCACAGTGAAATGTTTTCGATGCCAGGGCCTCATTTTGTATGGGACTGCCGAGAACCTAAGCCTGGCATAACCTGCTTCCGTTGCGGACAAACTGGGCATATCATCCGAACCTGCACGGTACAGGGAAACGATTAGCGGGGTGCCATAGCGCCAGTGGCTACCCCCATATCAAGTGACGGCGCATAGGACTGCATTACCACAGGTGGAGGTCACCGCAAACGGGAAGAGAGCCAAAGCCCTGGTTGATACCGGCTGCACGACCACGTTGGTGACAACGGATGTTGCCAAATCTTGGCATGGAACGACCAGTGTGAGGGCTGTTGATGGCCGTGAGGTGATGTGCCGAGGAATGTGCACTGTGAGAATAGTAGTAAAAATAAATATGGACACAAATAAGATGTGTGTAATGAAATATTGAAAAATATCAGAGCTTAAAATTCCGTTGATTTTAAATATTATAAAATAAAATGAAACATGTAAAGATTTAATTAGTGACAATTTTCCATGCTACACACCGCCATTGAACCATTCATTCTCTTACGCATCTGATGTGTAAGGCATAAAAATCATAGAGTAAAATATGATTTAGTACATAGCATTCAGTACTGAAAATATTAAAATCATAACTGCTTCAGTTTTAAAACATTTCGCTCCTTTTTTTTTTACTAAAAACGCCAAATCAATCTTTTCTTTTAAATGATAAAAAATTAAAGTGCAAGGCGAATTCATCTATACGCCCCTTTTCCTTTAATGGGAAAAACAGACAGACAAAACTTGTGTATCAAAGAACCGAAAATTTATTTACAATAAAAAAAGGATCAAGAACGAAAATTTTAACACCAAATGTACTCACAGTTCACAATTTACAATATATATATTTTTTACAGAAGTGGACATTTTCTTGTATACATTTTGTTTACTTTACTCTTGTGTGTTCTTTGTTTTGGGTTCACTCATCAGTGGGCGATAAAATTTCTTTTGAAAAAAAAGTTCTTTCATTCTTCATGGAAAACCGCTTCAAGCAGACGACAGTTTCATTGAAAAAAAGCAAAATTCTGGAAACCGGCATTTTCATCTTCTTTGGGTTTTTAAAAAAAATTCTAATACTAATAAGTCACAAACTTCTACAAGTGTGTGTAGATAAACCCTAATAACAAGATATATTCTGAAACTACATTAACTAGAGTAATTAGATATGTATGTCTTAATTTAAGCAAACGTATATTAGACAATAAAATCGGCCTCGCACAGGAGCAATATTTTCACAATTGAAAGCACAGGTAAATTTCTCACACTTTTATTAATTTTAATTAATAAAAACAATGAATTTTATTTTTCAAAAAGTCACATATGTCGTGCTGTATGCATTATTTTTCTAGATATATTTATAATAAAATCTAAATCACTCAGTTCGTAGAACATCAGTCTGAAGGTCTCAAAGTTTCGGTTTCGATTTTCAGTCAGAGTATACACTTTATTTGTTGGAAATTTATTATTTAGTATGAATGAATTATTTTCTATTTCTAGAACAAGTTTCAATATTTAAAACAAATTGTGACTACCGACAAACAGAAACACACATGCCCTGTTATGAATGGATATATGTTTTTAATACGAATTTAAATATCTTAATGAACACATTTTCCCAATTTTTTAATATAAATGTCATTGTACACTAAAAACATTTCAGGTGGCTTAATTTCTAACACATAGCAAATTGGATATTCTTGCACTAGAAATTTATTAATTAAAATTATACTGGATCAATAATCCTCTTTTTACTGACGAGCAAATAATTTGATTTCGGAAAACACATTGATCTCTCCCTCTTGTTCCACTTAATAATGTCAGGTTTATAAGCTGTGTTTTCAAAGTATTTAGCTGTTAAGATTGTATAGTCATATTGGATGGTTTATGACTTATTTGACACATTTCTTTCTGGTATATTTTCCAAGGACTTTATGCTACATCGAAGGCACAATTTTGATAGATGGTCAAGTGGAAATGTGTACACATTCTTTTATTTTGCATTGTGTAGTAGTCATCCCACAGCAGTACCTTACAACGGGATGTCAAATGGCTTTAACTCTCAAGTTCTGACGAGTGGCCAAAGTAACACTTGTTGTCACCTGTGTTTGGAACTAACACTTGATCTCTATATGAGATACATAGATATTCGAATATTCTGTTACAGATCTCCTTTACCTCTAAAAATTATGTAAAAAACTTATAACATTAAATTTACTCTTTCCAACTGTCCAGTTAACTAAGTTATAATATTTCTTTTGTGTGGTATCTTGATCTTGAGCAGCCATTGTCATTCTCTCTAGATCATAGTGGAGAGATCCTCTTTTCAGCCAGTCTACAGAGCCTTTCTTATCTATATATTCCTGGGATACTTCACCTAGGAAATACTTAGCACGTTGTTGATTGGACCATTCTTCCAGTCTTCTGGAATGGAATGTCTTGGTGTATTTCTGGCGGCTTTTGCAGGCTATTTCTGTGGCAGGATTGTTGTATGTTTCTGCTTGATTTATAAGCCAGTCCTCTCCAAAATGTTTTGCCAGTTTGTGATAGAGGCTGTTCTGCTTGTTTTGGTTTCTCGATGTTGGCATACCATCATAACGTTTGGGTTCTGGGGGCTCATCAGATATTGGCAGGTGTTCACAATAGTGGCTCGATGTAGATGGTTCATTTCTGAGAGACGCATACCCTATGGTCCTCTTGGCAGATACAACCTTGGTAGACACTGGTTTCTGTACACTACTCTGTACATTGTCAACATTTTTCTCGTTTTAGTGTCTAATCTAGTAATGTTCTTTTGTAGCCAATCAATAATTCCAAAGCTGTATGTTATCACTGGCATAGCTAATTGGTTAATGGCAGTTACTTTGTTTTTGTTTGTTAGCTGTGTTTTGCAAATTTTTTCTAACACGGCATATATATTCTCTGCCAATATTTTCTCACATCTTGGCATGTTAAATTGAATCGTTTTCTTCTATGCCAAATTATTTGTATTGTTCCTGTTCTTCAATGTCTTTGATGTCAGTATCTTCATCAAGCTGTATGTTTTCTGTTTGAATCTTCTTCCCAGCTCCGAGGGAGCACTTGGCACATTTGTCCAGGCCGAACTTCATTCCAATATCTTTGGCGAAGTTATGTACTTTGTATTTGCATGTGCTTTTTCAAATTGGAACTGTCCAAAAATGCAGTATCACAAACCTAGCCAGATGAGGGTTTCTCACCTGTGTGTTTTCGCATGTGAATTTGAAGATGGATACACTGTGGAAATGAAGTTCCACAAAATGTACAAGAATATGTTTTCTCACTTTTTGTTTCATTTTACTCCAGTCGAAGTTCTCAGAAATAAAGGGTCCCCTTCCTAGGGCAAACACTTGATCACCAGATGAGATACATAGGTAGTTGCCTGTTCCAATAAAGTACTGATTTAACTCACAAGTGTTGAGTTAGTTAAAAAGTTAAGATTATTTTCTTCTAATTGACCAGTTGATTATGTTAAATTATATCTTTCTTTTAGTCTCTTGGTCTTACTGGATTCCAGGACAAAAATTAATCTAGTCTGGTGGAGTACATCACTAGGAGAAGGTGCACCATTCCTCATATAGGCTGGTCATAGCCAAACCGATGAGATCTTATTTGGGCTTCGAATACTTGTTTCGAATATTTAGACTTTACTTGTAGGGAAAGTATCTTCATGCCATATTTTCCTAACCAACCCATTTTACAGAGAAACCGAAGACAAGGATTATGTCTAGTAGGTAATTTGAACCCACCCATGTGCATATTCCCATGTGAGTTGTCAGACTGGACCTCTGTGAAAATGCAGGACGACAACAATACAAGAATAAGGTTATTCACTTAATGTTTTAATTTTATTTCAGTCAAAGTTCTCAGAAATCAAGGGGCCCCTTCCTGGGGCTAACACTTGATCTCTATATGAGATACATAGATACCTGAATATTCTATTCACTTTTTTTTTTCATTTTAATTTAGTTCATCTAAAGAGATCAAGGGGCCTACTCTTGAGGCTAACACTTGATTTCCCTATGAGTAAAATTTATATCCGAGGGCTCTCTTAAGGATAGATGTGGTTCCTTTTAGGGCTGCTATCTGTACTTCCCTACAATTTGGTTTTCCGGGGATTGTTTCTAAGTATTTACTTAGATTTTTTTTCACCAGACCAGTTGCCCCCACTACAACCGGTATGATGTTTATTTCATCGAGGGACCATGTTATTTTTAGATCATTTTTGAGATCTTGGTATTTTGTTATTTTTTCCCGTTCGGCTCTATTGAGACCGTAGTCATTTGGGACGGTTACATCAATGATGAGAGCAGTTTTATCTGGTTTGTTCCAGATGACAATGTCTGGTTTGATGGCCTTGTCTTTTATGTATCTGCCCGCCTGTATGTCTTTATCATATAACACTGTCACTTTTCCATTCGATGTTATGGGTGGGGGTTCATGTTCCCAGATGTTCAGTGATCTTTCTAGCTGCACCTGTGTGTATTCTGCTGTGTTTTTTCAAAGCACAACTCGTCTTATATGCAGTACCACAAATATTACAAGTATAAGGTTTCTCACCTGTGTGTATTCTCATGTGAATTTTTAAATTGCCTCTTTGTGAAAATGTAGTTCCACAAACTTTACAGGAATAAGGTTTCTCACCGGTGTGTATTCGCATGTGCTTTTTCAAAGTGGAAGTCAATGAAAATGCAGTACCACAAACCTTACAAGAAAAGGGTTTCTCACCTGTGTGAATTCTCATGTGATTTTTCAAAATAGAACTTGTCGTATATGCAGAACCACAAACTTTACAAGGATAGGGTTTCTCACCTGTGTGTAGGCGCATGTGAGGTATAAGATTAGAACTCAATGAGAATGCAGTTCTACAAACTTCACATGAATATGGTTTCTCACCGGTGTGTACTCTCATGTGCTGGTTTAAACTGGCACTATGCAAAAATGTAGTTCCACAAACTTCACAAGAATAGGGTTTGTCACCTGTGTGTTTCTGTAAGTGCTTTTTCAAGGTGAAACTGTGAGAAGATTTAGTTCTACAAACTTCAGAAGAATAGGGATTCTCACCTGTGTGTATTCGCATGTGAGTTTTCAGATGGGAATGCTGTGAAAATGCAGTTCGACACACTTTGCAAGAATAGGGTTTTTCACCTGTGTGTATTCGAATGTGCTTTTTCAGATTGGAATTCTGTGAAAATGCAGTTCCACAAACTTTGCAAGAATAGGGTTTCTCACCTGTGTGTATTCGCATGTGCATTTTTAGATTCGAATGCTGTGAAAATGCAGTTCCACAAACTTTGCAAGAATATGGTTTCTCACCTCTGTGTATTCGCCTGTGCTGTTTCAAATTGGCACTGTGTGAAAATGTAGTTCCACAAACTTGACAAGAATAGGGTTTCTCACCTGTGTGTATTCGCATATGAGTTGTCAGATAGGAACGCCGTGTAACTGCAATTCCACAAATTTGACAAGAGTATTGTTTCTCATTTTTTTTCATTTTTCTTAAGTGTAGAGTCTTAGAAATAAAGGGGCACTAACACTTGATCTCTATATGAGATACATAGATATCTGAGTGTTCAATTAAAGCTTTTCTTAACCTCTCAAATTTGAATCAGCATAGAAGTAAAGAACATCAATTTTCCTTTCTCTAATTGACTAATTAATGATGTTATAGTATATTTTTATTCAGTTTTTTTTGTAATACCTGATTCCAGGACAAAAATCATCTAGTCTGGTCGAGTATTCAGCATAGTGTTGGTACTTAAGACAAAATCTCACCGGTGTCTATTCACATGTGAATTTTCAGATTGAAACTCAGTGAACATCCAAATCCAGAAACTTTACAATGATAAAGTTTTTCACCTGTGTGTATTTACATGTGATTTTCAAGAAATTCATAAACTTTACAATAATAAGGTTTTTTTACATGTGATTTTCCAGAATAGGACTCTGAACATACAAACCTACAATATATTCAACAATATGATTTGACACCTGCGAGTCTTTATATATTTCTTTCTAAAATAAAAGTCACTGAAAATACAGTTTTAAATAGTTGACAATCATATGCATTCTCCATTTTTTGTATTTAATCTTTCAGAGATCAAGATTGATAAGTCTAATAAGTATTCAATGATTTAGTATCGATCTTTGTCTACCAGATTTTGCTGAGGATCAAGCATCCTATAAGATACACACATCTGTGTACACTCTCATGTCTTGTCAAAGCAAATTATAGAGAAAATATTGATTTTCTCATTTCACAGGTAAAAGATTTCCTTTTAAACTGCATCTACATGGTTTCTTAAATATGCATTCTTTGAAATTAATGATAAACGTACATACAGAAAAATAAGATGGCAGTTATTTATTGATGCAGACTTTTCTTAATTCTTGTGGAACTTAAAACAACCGTCATTTTCAATAATAGTTTCAATCTGTAAATAAAGAAAATATGTTATCAAAACATTTTAACATGCTTTATATTTGTATGCAATCAATTTCAATAAACGAAATATTTTGTCGTTCAGTTTCGATGATAAATAATTAATATTACACAATTTTGATTTGAAAAGAAAACTTTTTTATCACAGACATGGAAAATTCTAAACCAACTTCTCCCGTTTAAAAATCTGGAATAATCAATCAAAAATCTTTCTTAACACCTTGGTGAAAAGACTATAGATTTCAAACTTAAATACCTTGTAAAATAGAAAGTTGAGGAATAAAAGAAAGGTTGTTACCAAACCGATATCGTCATATCACTTTGGCAAAAAAGAAGAAAACACAAAATGAGTAATGTGGAATGTTATGTTACCTGGTACTCTAAGCTCATGAGAAAAGCCGTCCGCTTTTCTCTTATATACATTCTCAGCTAAAATAAATGTGGGTTTTTGATTCTGCCACTAGAAAAGGTAAATATTCTTAGAGTCGACTTCTTATCTATTCTCAAAGTCACCAGATTTGCTCAGACTCGTCTAAACCCAGAATCGAAACCAACTTATGAAAAAGCTAAAATTAATTTGGGTGTTTGATCCTGCTACTAGAATAGGTAAAGTAGTTTTCGAGTCGACTTCTTATCTATTCTCAAAGTCATCAGATTTGATCAGACTCGTCTAAACCCAGAATCGAAATCAACTTATGAAAAAGATTGTTTCAAACACTGTATTGTAAACTCTATCAGAAACCTGCATTTTAATCTAGTAGAGATTTCTGTCCTCTCGATTTTGCAAACCGTTGCCCTTTTCGAAATATGACCATCTCCAAACTATAACTGATTGTAGAAATATTAATTTCTCAGATAAGTACATTTTGAATAGTTTTTCATTCACATAGATTTTGTTCATTCCAAGTTATGCATTCTTCGTTTCCATGCCCAAAACTTGAGATATTTGAATTAATTTCATTCATAAAAATGTATCTATTAAAACCCTAACATATTATTGTTGGTATTTCATGGTGTTTTGTTCATTGTTATTTCATCTGACACAGTAGATAGAATTCAGAAAGGGATAACAACATTTTAAACTGTTTTATCATTTTAATTAACATCAAAAACTGACAACTGTCAGTTTTCACTCAGAAATAGGGCTTAATATACCTCCCACACACAAATTGCCAAGATTAAGATGGTCATAGTCATTTTGTTTAAATGATGCATGTTGCACACTCTAATATTGGATGAGTTCACAACTCTCACAGATCTATATATGTTCCAGTCAAGAAATAGCAATTAATACAACACTTAATATCTACAACACAATGTACTCTGTCACATTATCTAATGTGCAGGGGGTCGGACTATTGATGATGGTTCTAGAAAGCTAAAACCTGCACTATTGTACAATAGTAACCACTGTAGAAGATATGAAAAATTCTCACTCATATAATAAAAGCTGCTCGCCATCTATAGTGGTTTCTTTTTATTGTGGAATGATGGGAAATGTGAAGAACGTGTACCAAAAACTAGATATGTTATCCAAAAGATGAAAATAATCATAGCAAAAGAGAAATCACACATTTTAACTACTAAATGGTACAATGAGAGACCCAGAAAGATAGCTTAACCATTTGGACAGAGGTAATTGAAGGGTAAATATAATAATCCAGCATAACTAATATCCATGACTCATCTCATGTAGAACAAAAACAAATTCATAAAAGATCTGCTGAATCCACTAAAAATATTTTTTAAATGGCTAAGACTAATACCTACTATTCACTTGTCACTGAATTTAACGATATCACAAATAATGAGTGTCATCTCTGCCCAAATCACTGTTGCATCATGAACCATATATGCGTTAAAGCAATACATCTGAATATATGCGTTAACGCAATACATCTGAATTCTACTTATCAGAGATGGTCCCAAATCATCATTTTTATTTCATTCTCAACATGGCAACTAGCAATGGTGGAAAAGCCATATGCATGACATTGACCGGAATGTGACAAATTATATACAGCATAATCACATTTACATATATATGGCAAAATTACATTGACACACCAGTTCTTGTTAGATCACCATAAGTAAGCAACGTTGAGCCTGGTCAGTACCAGAAGGGTGACAATTTGGGAATACCATGTGCTATATATGTATACAGGTGTTGCAATCCATATACATATTCAGTCGTTAGTAAAAACATAAAACATTTCACCACATCTGAAGCTCAGAATTTGTCAACGTTTAACATGTATATTAGTATAGAAAGATTCAAGTCAATAAACATTCCTATCGGTTGTCAAGGCATAATATAGAACTGCAGAAGCTCAATTCGCTCATGATATCATCTTTTCTAAAAATTAGATTCTTGGGTTTGTTTCTGTAAGCATGGATTTTTATCTTCTACTTTCTCTCTTTCTTTTTCTCTTTCTATCAGGCACCATTATTTCCAGCACTCATCAGAAACACCATATGTGAGTATCTAATATCTATCAAGACCTTCCCGACTCCCCAGATATGTGTGATACAAAAACTTCAATCACTGAATAAGGAATAAATCGTTATCTTTGAGCCAAACAAGGATTGAATGTGTTGGTATATGCATACACATTTATGCAGTCAGACAAATTTACAGTGAGAACCACGATTAACTCATTCTAGTGAGTTTAACCAGTGATACACTTATGTTATATATTAGTAGAGGGGATAAATTTGCACTACTATAGAGGTTAAAATAATGTTGAATGTTTATATTGAGATGTTAATAACTGTTGGTAATGATCTCACAATGTTAAGCCTGAATGAATCGTCCTTGAAAACACCTTGTTGTGAAATTCAATACTTGCACCAGATTGTCCATGAAGGCATTATTCAGTTCCACATACGAGCAAGATCTTAAATTACTACAGGACTATGAAAAGAAGTACTAGAGTCATTCCTTCCAGCACATAAGGTCGCTAATGACATGCTGGCAAATGACAGTCAATTTCTGTTTGTGCCAGGCTATATACAAGTAATAACCAGACAGAAGCACAATGCAAAACTTGCAACATAACAGAACCTTAGGGAACTTTTGATGACACTTCCGAACATTAAATTCCTATTCCAAAAACTTTGAGGCATATTCCAAAAACTGTGACGAATATGTTCAAGCTTCAAGGAAAAACACTATATTATATATTCATATAGATATATAAAATAAGCAAATATCTTATAACAATTTTGTAACAAATAACATAAGCAAACATTGATTTAAACAAAGATGTGAAACGTCTTTTGGTACTTTGTTAAACGGCAACAAAGATTTGATTATATTGTCATATATGAATTAAAAAAATAGTTTTTAAAAATAATTTTTGATCATCCGTACTTAATAAGGAAGCTACATTTACTGCAGGGTAAACCGGAAGTCAGTGCAGCAGTGTTATCTTCTGGAGGTCCCATTAAAGTAAAGAAAAAACAGTTTGTGAAAACATACCACCCCAACAAAAAATAATTAATCAAATGTATTATTATGAGAGCATATTTTTTTGTTTTATTCCATACATTTAAATTATTAATAAAATGTATTATTATCATAGCATATCTATTGATAATGGAGATTATGTATCTGTCTGAAGCTAAAACTATACTATTTAAGACTATTGTATGTATCATGGGAGGAAACGTAGTACTTGTTCTGTGATCATCATAAAATCTTTCCAGTGATTACCTTCCCCTTTACTTTTTTGAGACGGGAGTTAGTGTAGTATCAGTTCTGTTGTCATTATACCATCCTCCCAGGCAATACATCCTCCTTTTTTGAGAGTGGGTAATTTACACGCCCTCTTATTATTAAGTATAATGTTTTATTTCGAACGCACAGAAAGTTCTAATTAGAGAGAGAGAGATAGATAGAGAGAGACAAGGCAGTGGCGCGTAATTTGATTAATAACATGTAAACAACAGATTCTCTTAAATTTATCGTGCGAGTCGCTCAAAAATGATATATTTCATTTTATTTTTTTATTAAAACGATTTGGGTTTCTTTTAGTTTTTTTAATATTAGAAATTATGTTTTAAAGAACAAACTTATAGAATAAAATTATTTAATTTAAAAAATAATTGATTAAAAAATTACAATTTTTTTGTAAGAAAAGAAAAACACATTTTAATGAGCAATTAAATAATTCTATTTTATTTTTTTAATTGTTGATTTTATTTTAGGTACACTTTTTTCGATTTGAAAAACGCCATTTTACGACCTTATGTGAGGATTTTTTGTTTTTCATTTTACGCCGTAAAGGGTACATTTTGTTTCAGAACTGTTTTTATTATTCCGTTTTTATTTATTAAAATAAAAGATTTTTTTTCTTTCTTAAAAAAACAAAACAAAAGAAAAACTATTTTACTAAGCAATAAAATAAAACAACTAGCAAAAATATGCGGCCGGTGGGAGCAAATATTTGCTAGTTTACTTCAAAATAAAAACTCTGCATAATTGCTAAATGTATAAAGCGAAGGAACACTTTCCATTTAGTAGAGACTCTTCATTTCACTTCAAACAGTTAATTTTATCTGAATATTTACTTCAACTATAACCGGTTTTACATGCTTTACTATCAATAAGTTTATTATCGGCATCGTTTTTTTTTGTTTGTTTATTTTAAACCGAAGATGATGATAGAAAAATCTCAAATAAATATGAATTGAAAAATACCTTTTATAAAATCGTAAAACAAAGAAATTTAAGTAATACTTACTTTTTCATAAGCTGATTAAAGAAACGAGTTTATGATTATCGGCATCGTTTTTGTTTGTATGTTTATGTTAAAGCCAAGATGATGATAGAAAAATCTCAAATAAATATGAATTGAAAAATACCTTTTATAAAATCGTAAAACAAAGAAATTTAGGTTATAAATACAAACAAATATCACAGGTCAGTTTTAAATTAACTTTTATCGACGACAGTTACTTTTATTTGTTGTATATTTGTTTTTTTGAGCGTTTTCAGCGTACTGATCATTCTGAAAGATACCCGAAAAATCTCAAATTACTATGAGTTTAAAACAAAAACAAGGTTTTTTTAGAATATTTTTTTAAAAAATCGTAAAACAAAGAAATTCAAGTAATACTTACTTTTTCATAAGCTGTTAAAGAAAGGACGACAGTAATGTTCTCTTAGTGTTCGAGTTAAAACGGATATAAGTGTATAATTCACAATGGCGACAGGGAAATGCAGGTTCGCAGAAAATGAAAATAGACATAAAACAAAGCGATTTTGCAATTGTGTCGATCTTCTTTAATTTCAGGTGGAAATATTATTCAATCATTTAAATATTCGGCACTTCTGCATTTGAGGAAACAGATTAATTTATTTGGTTTCAATTTTTAAGAGTTACGTTAAACACAGTGGCGATAATCAACATTCAGACAGATAATCAACCGGAAGTAACGTAACGACCAATAGATTAAAACATTTTTATACATTTATTTATTTATTTAATAAAATATAGTTTCTGAAAGAAAAAAATTGTTATAGTGTATGAGAATTTAATGAGATTTTTTAAAATAATTTTAAATGGTAAGTGATTTTTTTATAAAAAAAGTGTACTGTTTTTTAATTTAAAATATTCAGTGTTTTTTTTTAACATCGTAATGAAATAGTTTCTGAATTTTTTTAGAATTTAAAATGTTATAAAAAATTTATAACACTTAAAATTGTTAAAAATCATAAACTAAAACGATTTTGGGGCTTCAATGTGGATTATCGCCGCTGTTTTGAATGTAACTCTTTACAATTGAAAACAAATAAATTCAGCTGTTTCCTCAAGTGCACAAGTGTCTAATATTTTACTATTTAAATAGACGTTTTTATGTGGGTTATTTTCAAATGAATGAAATTATCTTGTATTATTGTTTAATTTTGTAAAGGTGATATAACTATTTTTCAACTGTAAAACGATTGTCTAGATTTTACAGGGAAATGATGAGTTCGAAGGTGTGAACACTCAACATAATGCTATAAAAAATTGTGTATAGGCGATAAAAGTGATGTTTTTAAAAAAAATATTATCAAATAAGGAACCATGCAATCAGAAGAAAAACACATTTGAATTGTTTAAATATTCTAGAATAATCGAGATTTTAAGAAAAAAGAACCGGAAGTACTACCTTTAGCTCATCACGCCATGTTTTTTTGTATATCTCAAGATAAAAAAGTATTAAAAGGAGTGAAAAGCGAAAAAAACTGCTACCAAATGTAATAAAAGTTAGTTTTCTATTTATATGCCTATTTTTGTTGTGTTTTAAGGTATTTTAAACCGCTTTATTTACATTTTTTATCCATGTATTCAGAGCCTTGCAAGCCAGAAGGATTAAAGATGGCGCTGGATTTTACTCGATGTGAAACCTCGGAAATAAAAACCGCGATGTGAAAATCGAAAATTAAGCAAAAATACAGCAAATAAAAACGTAAGTCTGTTGAAAATAAAATTTTCGACAGATTGTTGACAGTTATTAGCTGTATTTTTGTTTAATGTTCGCCTCTTTCAGTAGTTAAATCTACGACGTTGAGGGTTTACATGGAGCAAGTTGAACTAGAGAAGGAGGCGTTGCTAAAAAAAGTGCTGTGGCAAGAGCTGATGTAAGAAGCTGCTGAAGAAGTTGGAGCAGGCACTGAAGAAGTTGGAGCAAATGCTGCTGGAAGAAGCTAAAGCAGGCGTTGCTGGGAACAAATGGAGAAAGAGCCACTGAAGCAGACATTGCAGGAAGGTAGAGGCAAGAGCCGCAGGAAGGAGTTGAAGCAGTCGTTACTGGAAGGAGCTGAAGCATTCGTTACTGGAAGGAGTTGAAGCAGTCGTTACTGGAAGGAGCTGAAGCAGGCTCTGTAGGAAGCTGAAGCAGAAGCCGCTGGAAGGACCTAGAGCAGGTGCTGCTGTAAGGAGTTGGAGCAGGCGCTGCAGGAAGCTGAAGAAAGAGCCGTCGGAAGGAGCAAAAGCAGGCGCTGCAAGAAGCTGAAGGAAAGCCGTAATAAGAAGTCAAAGCAGTCGTTACTAGAAATAGATGGAGCAAGCACTGCAGGAAGCTAAAGTAGGAGTCACTGGAAAGAGCTAAATTAAGTTCTGCTCGAAGAAACTGAAGCATAAGCCCTGGAAAGAGCTCGAGCAGGTACTGCTGCAAGGAGCTTGAGCAGACGCTGCAGGAAACTGAAGTAAGATCCGCTGGAAGCATCTGAAGCAGGCGTTCCAGGTAGGAGCTGGAGCAATCGCTGCGGAAAGCTGACACAAAACCGCAATAAGGAGTCGAATCAGTCGTATGTGAAAAGAGCTGGAGCAAACTCTGCAGGAGGCTGAAGTAGGAAAGAGCTAGAGTATGTGATGCTCGAAGAAACTGAAGCAGGCCCTGCAGGAAGCTGAGGCAAGAGGCACCATCAGAAGTTGAAGCAGCTGTTACTAGAAGGAGCTTGTGCAGACGCTGCAGGAAGCTAAAGGAGCGCTGGAATATTCTTTAATCATTTAAAATTTGGGTTTAAGGGGATAACACCCGGGTTTTGCCACTTTCGCCTAAGAATGTTTTCAGCAGTCGACGGTGTACATCGGTATTCAATCCCTTGTGTGTTGTGTATTTTTTTAATTTTTTTTATTTTTTATCTCCCTCCCACAGCGGTAAGATATGGCACAAGGACGGGAAAAAGGTAAAAAAGCCAGTACTGAAGAGGAAGACCACTCTGGGCTACAAAAAATCTGGGAAGCATCGTCGGCATTACCCAGTAGGCGCGCCTCAGTCGATTAGCGATAAACTAACCTCTTCTCAAAGGTGAGCAGGCAAGGACTGGGAGGCTGGACCTCCTAGAACTGTATGTTGTATTTTAAACATATGAAAACGTAGGTCAACGCATAAGAAAATGTGAAAATATGTTTATTTACATAAATAATAATGAAACTAGTTTTTTTATAAATATGAATAAATATTGAATAAAATAAACGTCAGAGAATGTTTTCCTTTTTACAAATACCTAAGTGAATGTATTTTTAACATACATATTCATAAACAAATGTGTATTTATACAAAAATATGCATTCAGCACTCCCTTCGTCAGGGAAGAGAGTCTACTTTATTTAGGCGGTTATGTGTGAACATCCTGAAAACCTTTAGTGTAAAGATAAAATTTACAATAGGGAGAGTAATTTCTCATATAGATTTGATGTAAGATGATCACACTTTTCCTTTTTAAGTGCATATAACCAGCATTTAGGCGTAAGGGTTGTTAAGGAATATATGTTGTGTGTTTTAATGAGTGGTTATAAAAACAACTCTTTTTTAACATTACCACTAACCTTAGGTCCGAGTGACAACAGCACTTTAACTCTCCTTTAACCCTCTCACTAATTCTAAGTCCTTGTGTCAATAGCTCTCATTACCTCCAATAAAAGTGTCCCTTATATCAAAATACTAAACCTATGTCCAGATGGCAACAGATCCCAAATACTTCGCTTAACCTACAACTAACCATAACTTCGACTGGCTATAACCCATCTGTCAACAAAAGAAAACAAAAAATGGGGTAATGTAAGATTTAACTAAAATGGCAACCGTCTAATCTTTTTATGTTATATGTATATGCAAAACTTATCCCCAACTCTAAATTCTAAATTATTTTCCCACAATGATTTTTATGTTGTTTACACGTAATCGCATGAAAAAGTAGAATCTCATTGTTTATTGGGGGTGGGGGAGATATAGCCGATGGTGCTCATCTATAATAATACCAATTATTAAAAAAAGTAGACTTGGGGGCGAGGTTAATCCCTAGTTTGACCTTTAGAGGAGGAATCCAAGCCCCTCAAATGTAGTGAAATCGGTTTTATTTGCCTAAAATCTAGAGAGTAGATACTTATTATAAAATATTAATTTTAAAATACGGAAAGGGGTAGCCCTATTTTAAATTATAGGGGAAGGAGACCATTCCTGGCCCTCCTGAACATGATTTTCCATTAGTAAACTATTCTTGCTTTGTGTCATTTTTCGCCACTCTAGAAGATTACACTGTCGTGCTGACTGCCGGTTTAACCTGCAGTAAATTCCAAGTACGGATGATCAGAAATGATAAAACAACTTTTTTAATTCATATTAATTTGAGACTTCACAAATATATTTTCATTAATAATGTAAGTGTTTGAAATAAATACAACAATATTATTGTGTCACCTGTTCAAAAATTACAATGGAAAAGAATAAATTACGAGCAATGTGAGGGATAGCGCTGACAACTTAAACAGCTACCTTCAAGAATTTCTCTGGCGGCGGCGAATAAAACAAAATTATTTCGGCAATATTCTTTATCCTATACGCATTTATTATTCTTTTTAAATGCTTTAGATTATGTTGCCGTTTCACTTTTATTGTGACTAAATTGTTATAAAATATTTGCTTTAAAAATTACTATTGAAATACTAAGTAATTTTATTATATTTTCATAAAAAATCCAAATATATATATTATGTCGCTGTTTCACAAAATAGAAGACATTTCAAAACTTTGGTTATATCAATAAAAAGCACACATTTTGTTATTAAAGATTTATATTATATTTTCATTAAAAAAATGAAAACGAATATTTTATAATTTGTTTTGCTAACAACTTATCTTATTATAATAAAAATACAATTCTAAATCTTCCGTTCTTATTTTTGAACAGGTGACAAAATCATTTTTTGTATTTATTTCCAACACTAACATTATTAGCAAAATGTATTTGTCAAGCCTCAAATAAATATAAAGTAAAAAAAAAAATTTCTGATCATCAGTACTTTACATTTATGAAAATATAATAAATCTTTCAAAGTATTCTTGGTTTGTGCCATTTTTCTGTTTAGTAATTTCAGCAATTTTTACCGTACCATTTGTTTTTGGTTCTATTTTTACTGAGTACCCCAGAGAATACCGACAAATGTTAAGCTGACTAACTTAAAGACAAGGGTTGCAGATTTAGTGGTATTTGCATGTATTTCCGTCCGAGTTGGATCGAGTCTTTGGTTAAATGAGGTACATAATCTTGTATTATTAATGAATTTTATGAACATGATATAAATATTTTACAATATTAAAACATTTTCAGCAACAAGTGTAACAGCAAAGATAGAGCTGCCTGCTATATTGCACAGTAAAAAAAGACGAGGGTAAATTGACACCGGTGAAAATGGCACAAGTGAATGAATAGGAAAAAATGACACAAAGCAAAAACAATTCTCTAGTTATAAATAGGGCCTAAGCTAACTCCATATTTTAAAATAATTACTAATTTTGTAAAATTGAAGTAGAGTAAGAAGTAAAAAAAAAATAACAACGTAAAATTACTTATTCCAAACGCAGTTGAATACAATTATCTACCGAATTGTATACTTTCAATGTGTTAAAACAGTTTTTAAGTTATTTATTTCAAAATTTGATTTCGTTCAAAGGATTCTTGTCACAGAGGAGAAAACACAAATGGCCGTTTGTCGCTTAACTGTTGGCAGGAGATAAATTCATGAAAACTTTACTTATTCTACCACTAACCCTTGGTCTGAGTTTGAAGCCCCCTGCGTACTTACGGTTAGTGGTAGGGTAAGTGATTTTATTGTACAAATTTTCAAAAATGAAGCCCCCCAACAGTAAAGCGGTTAAGAACTATTTTTCCCGTGTATCGTAAAGACAGCTTTAAAATATTGTAATAAAACACTTTAATGATATTCAAGCATGTTAAAAGTATACAGGTCGGTAGATAATTAAATTTTACTGCGTTTTGTATAAGGCATTCGTTGTTGTATTTTGTTTACGACTTCTCGTCTGTTAATTATTCTGCACTCTTACCATTTACTCTATTGTTATCAAGCAACCAAAATCTAAATCTCTTCCTAAGTTGAGGGAAGGAGCTAGAATTTTAAATAAGGGCTAAGCATCTTCCCAATATTGAACATCAAAGTTGATTTTTTGTTGTTTAATCTATTTGTTAATTTATTTTAAATAAATCGTTGTATTGTATAACTGTAATGAAATATTGATGAATATTTGAGCTCATAATTCTGTTTATTTTTAAATATTAAAAAGAATTAAAGATTTAATTTGTGCCACTTTTATAATGATTAAATATTAAATGAATAGACAAAAAGTAACTTATATTTTAATATATATATATATATATATATATATATATATATATATATATATATATATATATATAAATGTGATACTTAGAAGGCAATACAATGCAGAGGTGTGACGGATAAGCACAAGTTGGAGCAAATAAGGCATATAATGGTGGAACATATGAAATAGTTTCACCCTTAATACAATGTATACATACACATATATATTTATTTATTTATTATTTTATTTTTTTCACAAACACACATATATCTGTTTATCTACACAATGTTACAATCTTATGTCATACCTGTATGAAGATGGTCGGGTGGAAACTCCGTATAATATATATTTTTTAATATTTCGAGAACTCTTTTCTTCTTCAGAACCGTGCTCAACTCAAGTTCAAGCGTGCATATGAAGGAAGCCGTAGGATGCAGTCTCGCAGGGAATACCGGTTTAATTTTAAATTTCAAACCAGATTCAAAATAAAATAAACTTTTTTTTATTATTATTCATTTATTTATTTATTTTAAAATATTTTATTTATCTATTTTTATCTAGTTTATTTATTCATCTATTTACTTTTATTTGTTTTTAGTTTTTAGAATCTTTTCTTTCTTTTTTTTTCGTTAAATTTTAAATTCTTATCTAATTTTTTTTAAAAACCAAGTCTATTCGTTTAAATTAATATGTCGGTTTTTACTGTCATTAAACATTGCATTATCTGTTCGTTTTAAATTATTGTGTATATTAATATTTAGTGTATTTATTTTATTTTATTTTTAAATATGTATATTTCATTAATTAATTCAATATTATCTGTTCATTAATCGTCTCATTCGTCTAACGGCAAGTACAACAATGAAAGGGAGGTAATTCAGTTCATTTGTTCTGTCTAATATTGTTTACGTCGCTTTTAAATTAGTTATTTCTAACCGTTGGGCTAAAGTATTGTTATAATGAATGTGTTTCTTTCCTTTTTTTCATTTTTCTTCTTCTTCTTCATCATCATCATCATCATCATCATCATCATCATCATCATCATCATCATCATCATCATCATCATCATCATCATCATCATCAATGTTATCTGGGCTGGTTCCGGTATTTCATCCATTATTATTGTTGTTGTTATTGTTATTGCTGTTGTTATTTATTGTTATTATTATTGTTATTATTATTATTATTATTATTATTATTATTATTATTATTATTATTATTATTTTTTAATTATTTTATTTTATTATTACTGTTATTATTCTTGTATATTTATTTTTTATGCTGTTATTAATTATTTATTAATTTATTTTATTTTCATAGTTATTATTTATTTATTTATTTTACTGTTATTATTATTATTTATTTATTTATTTTAAATTTTATTTATTTATTTTCCATTCGGCATGTAATATCGATTAACTATTAATTTTGTAAATTGAATGTTAACGCGTGGGCAGTCTCGATATTTTGTATTAATTCCTGATATTGTTTTAATAATCTCTTTATTTATTTATTTATTTATTTATTTATTTAACTATTTATTCATTCAATGTCTTCTTGTAATACTATTAATATCATTATTATATATTATTATAGTTAATGTTTTTGTTATGTTAAGTTATTACTATTATTAGTTTATAGACTTTAATATTTTTATTTATTTATATATATTTTTTATATTCTCTATTAATATTTTTTATTATTTATCTACTTAGTTATTTTACTTAACCATTTTTTTTTAATTATTAGTATTTATTTATTCATTTATCTTTATTTATTTATTTATTTATTTATTTTATTTATTTATTTAATTTTTTCCCCAGTTTATTTATTTATTTATTAATTTATTTTTGTTAAGTGAGTATTTGACCTATGTTGTTATATTATTTGTTATTATTATAAGGTGATGTTTTTGTTAGATTATTAGTTTTTAGTATCCATTTAAAGGTTAAATAAAGATCAAATCAATGCAACAAGAGTGAGATGTGAAACTATATCAGACTAGAAATGAAGATCCTAATTCGAGTCGGTGATTTATTTGCGGAGATAGTTTTGCTATTAGTATCGATTCTTTTATTAGAAGGTTGCCAATGTTTCTCTCTGTAGCTAGGATATCAATCTTGAATGATTTGATGGTGTTGCCACATGCGTGGATGTGCTTGTGGAAGGAAGAGGTGGGTGGTTGTAAGTGTTCTTTGACTCTAATATGTAGAGGTCTCACCGTACTACCAATGTATATTTTGTTGCATGTGGTGCACTGTAAACGATATACAGTGTAAGTACGGTGACATTTGTCTGTGGCGTTCATGGGGAAGTTCGCCAGGGAGTATTGTTGTAATTGGTGTTCCGTGTTGTCAATTGTTGTCGTAGAGAAAGACCGGTGTGTGTTAGTATAATATCGAGTTTTTCCTTCCTTATAGCTGTGCGGATAGCTGTGGTGATCCTGTCGTTGAAATGCGGCAACTTCAGGAAGAAGGTGTTGGAAAGAGCGTGTTGCGTCCGTCTTCGGTTTTTCCAGGGTTTCCTAAGGTGTTCAATGATGGATGTAGGTTATCCATTGGTCTCTAGTACCTGTTGGAATTTCTCGCTGTAGGTGGTTTTATCAGCCTCTATGCTGCATTTCTTACGGATGCGAGTTAGCTCATTCCTAGCATAGCTTACTTTAGCCTTATGAGGGAGTGCTGATCTGTAATGTATGAATATGTCTCTACATGCGGGCTTGTAGAATTTAGTTGTAAAGGCTCTTCTTCAGAGATGTTGAAGCTGAGATCTAAAAGTGCCAATGATCCAGAATTTTCAGGGTGTTCTATTGTAAATTCTATGTGTGAGTCAGTGTTGTGGAATGTGTCGAATATTGTGTTAGTCTCTTCTTGGGACGATGAAAGGATAAGAATGTCGTCCACATATCGTGTGAAGAAGATGGGGGAGTGACAGGAGTTGAGGGCATGGCGTTCTATTTTATCCATAAAAGCAATGGCGAGCAGTCCCGAGAGGCTGGAACCCATAGGCAGTCCTGTTATTTGTTTATATGTGTTTTGTTTGTATGTAAAGTATGTGTTGTCTATTATTATATTTAGGAGTTCATGTATGTCAGTGGCGGTTAGGCCGAAGCAATAGAGGTCGCTGGATGAGATGCAGTCAGTAATTATGTATACTGCTGGGTAAGCGGATACAGATGTGTAAATGGCGACGACGTCAAATTCTAAACCAACATCTCCTGTTTAAAAATCTGGAATAATCAATCAAAAATCTTTCTTAACACCTTGGTGAAAAGACTATAGATTTCAAACTTAAATACCTTGTAAAATAGAAAGTTGAGGAATAAAAGAAAGGTTGTTACAAAACCGATATCGTCATATCACTTTGGCAAAAAAGAAGAAAACACAAAATGAGTAATGTGGAATGTTATGTTACCTGGTGCTCTAAGCTCATGAGAAAAGCCGTCCGCTTTTCTCTTATATACATTCTCAGCTAAAATTAATTTGGGGTTTTGATCCTGCCACTAGAATAGGTAAAGTAGTTTTCGAGTCGACTTCTTATCTCTTCTCAAAGTCATCAGATTTGATCAGACTCGTCTAAACCCAGAATCGAAATCAACTTATAAAAAAGATTTTTTCAAACACTGTATTGTAAACTCTATCAGAAACCGGCATTTTAATCTAGTAGAGATTTCTGTCCTCTCGATTTTGCAAACCGTTGCCCTTTTCGAAATATGACCATCTCCAAACTATAACTGATTGTAGAAATATTAATTTCTCAGATAAGTACATTTTGAATAGTTTTTCATTCACATAGATTTTGTTCATTCCAAGTTATGCATTCTTCATTTCCATGCCAAAAACTTGACATATTTGAATTAATTTCATTCATAAAAATGTATATATTAAAACCATAACATATTATTGTTGGTATTTCATGGTGTTTTGTTCATTGTTATTTCATCTGACACAGTAGATAGAATTCAGAAACGGGGTAACAACATTTTAAACTGTTTTATCATTTTAATTAACATCAAAAACTGACAACTGTCAGTTTTCACTCAGAAATAGGGCTTAATATACCTCCCACACACAAATTGCCAAGATTAAGATGGTCATGGTCATTTTGTTCAAATGATGCATGTTGCACACTCTAATATTGGCAGAGTTCACAACTCTCACAGATCTATATATGTTCCAGTCAAGAAATGCCAATTAATACAACACTTAATCTCTACAACACAATGTACTCTGTCACATTATCTAATGTGCAAGGGTCGAACTATTGATGATGGTTCTAGAAAGCCAAAACCTGCACGATTGCACAATAGTAACGACTGTAGAAGATATGAAAAATTCACTCATATCATAAAAGCTGCTCGCCATTTATAGTGGTTTCTTTTTATTGTGGAATGATAAGAAATGTGAAGAACGTGTATCGAAAACTAGATATGTTATCCAAAAGAGGAAAATAAACATAGCGAAAGAGAAATCACACATTTTAACTACTAAATGGTACAATGAAAGACCCAGAAAGATAGCTTAACCATTTGGACAGAGGAAATTGAAGGGTAAATATAATAATCCAGCATAACTAATATCCATGACTCATCTCATGTAGAACAAAAACAAATTCATAAAAGATTCGCTGAATCCACTAAAAAGAAATGTCTCAATTGCTAAGACTAAAACCTACTATTCACTTGTCACTGAATTTTACGATATCACAAATAATGAGTGTCATCTCTGCCCAAATCACTGTTGCATCATGAACCATATATGCGTTAAAGCAATACATCTGAATATATGCGTTAAAGCAATACATCTGAATTCTACTTATCAGAGATGGTCCCAAATCATCATTTTTATTTCATTCTCAACATGGCAACTAGCAATGGTGGAAAAGCTATATGCATGACATTGACCGGAATGTGACACATTATATACAGCATAATCACATTTACATATATATGGCAAAATCACATTGACACACCAGTTCTTGTTAGATCACCATAAGTAAGCAACGTTGAGCCTGGTCAGTACCAGAAGGGTGACAATTTGGGAATACCATGTGCTATATATGTATACAGGTGTTGAATCCATATACATATTCAGCCGTTAGTAAAAACATAAAACATTGCACCACATCTGAAGCTCAGAATTTGTCAACGTTTAACATGCCTATTAGTATAGAAAGATTCAAGTCAATAAACATTCTTATCGGTTGTCAAGGCATAATATAGAACTGCAGAAGCTCAATTCGCTCATGATATCATCTTTTCTAAAAATTAGATTCTTGGGTTTGTTTCTGTAAGGATGGATTTTTATCTTCTACTTTCTCTCTTTCTTTTTCTCTTTCTATCAGGCACCATTATTTCCAGCACTCATCAGAAACACCATATGTGAGTATGTAATATCTATCAAGACCTTCCCGACTCCCCAGATATGTGTGATACAAAAACTTCAATCACTGAATAAGGAATAAATCGGTATCTTTGAGCCAAACAAGGATTCAATGTGTTGGTATATACATACACATTTATGCAGTAAGACCAATTTACTGTGAGAACGACGATGGACTCATTCTAGTGAGTTTAACCAGTGATACACTCATGTTATATATCAGTAGAGGGAATGAATTTGCACTACTATAGAGGTTAAAATTATGTTGAATGTTTGTATTGAGATGTTCACAACTGTTGGTAATGATCTCACAATGTTAGGCCTGAATGAATCGTCCTTGAAAACACCTTGTTGTGAAATTCAATACTTGCACCAGATTGTCCATAAAGGCATTATTCAGTTTCACATACGAGCAAGATCTTAAATTACTACAGGACTATGAAAAGAAGTACTAGAGTCATTCCTTCCAGCACATAAGGTCGTTAATGACATGCTGGCAAATGACAGTCAATTTCTGTTTGTGCCAGGCTATATACAAGTAATAACCAGACAGTAGCACAATGCAAAACTTGCAACATAACAGAACCTTAGGGAACTTTTGATGATACTTCTGAACATTAAATTCCTATTCCAAAAACTTTGGGGCATATTCCAAAAACTGTGACGAATATGTTCAAGCTTCAAGGAAAAACACTATATTATATATTCATATAGATATATAAAATAAGCAAATATCTTATAAAAAGAGAAATAATTACTGCAAATATGGATACACGTAATAATGTTTACACCGACTAAATATAGTGTAGTAAGTTTGAATTTTTTTTAATTATATAAAAAATCAAGTCTGAATTACTTATTCATTATTTGATAAAAAAGTAGTGTTCCATTTTTTTTATTACTTTTTTTCGATGTCTTAAGTGTAGTATAGTTTATCTTTTCTCTGTACCTTTGTAGATTAAATAAATGAAATAATAACATCATATTTAATCAAAATTTTCACAAAAAATATTAATTAAACAATGTTTTATTCAATGATAATATCGTTAATTCTTCGAGTTATACTGATTTTATTAACAAGAGTGTAGGGGCATTTTCCGTAATATATACGAAATAGTTTTAAAAAAATATATTTTAAACATATACAGATCTTATTTTCATTTAAAAAAATCATGGATTTTTTTTATATATATATAAAAATATACGTTTAGTAAAGGTGTATTTTGTTTAAAAAAATAATACATTTTCACTAAGGTTTTAAAAAATGTTTCACTATATCTCCTGTGCTTGTTTATTAATAAATATTGAAAATTTCATTAAAATTGGTTGATTTCCTGAATTTTGGTGAATTTTTAAGTGAAGGGAGGGTCAAAATGTTTTTACATTTTGGGGATCGGCCTTTGATTTTGCACGTACCTATCTCTTAATAGCAAGATAGGAGTTGGTGATTCCATTATTAAACAGACAGTTAACATTGAACTTTTTTTTGGTATAATTTTTAACAAATTTCAAAGTCTGAATTACTTACGGTTGATTGGGTTAGAAGTTTAAATAATGGTAATTCATAATTCAGTATTTTGCAGTATTTGATCGTGAAATATTATTTTCTTTAAATTTATATTGAATAAAAGTCAGTTTCAGGATAGATTGAATCGTGTTCCTTTCTTTTCTTTTTTTACATGCAATTTTTAAAGTTTTCTAATTCTTTGTTTTAAATATTTACAATATGGTATGGTCAACATGTTTTGATATTTTGGATAACTTTAGTAAAGGTGTTTTTTGTTTACAAGAAACAATACATTTGCAACAAGCTTTATAATAAAGTAATGGATTTATTATATTCCGTGATCATTAATCAATAAATACTGAAAATTTCATTAAAATTAGTTGATTTCCTGAATTTTGATGGATTATTTAGTGAATAGAGAAGTCGAAATGCCTTCTTATTGTCATTACGACGACCATTGTTTTAACACGCAATGCAGTGACGTCATTTTCTAGCCAACCGGCCTGTAGTAAATCTCGGTGGCCACGATTTTACTCGATGTGAAACCTCGGAAATAAAAACCGCGATGTGAAAATCGAAAATTAAGCAAAAATACAGCAAATAAAAACGTAAGTCTGTTGAAAATAAAATTTTCGACAGATTGTTGACAGTTATTAGCTGTATTTTTGTTTAATGTTCGCCTCTTTCAGTAGTTAAATCTACGACGTTGAGGGTTTACATGGAGCAAGTTGAACTAGAGAAGGAGGCGTTGCTAAAAAAAAGTGCTGGGGCAAGAGCTGATGTAAGAAGCTGCTGAAGAAGCTGGAGCAGGCACTGAAGAAGCTGGAGCAAATGCTGCTGGAAGAAGCTAAAGCAGGCGTTGCTGGGAATAAATGGAGAAAGAGCCACTGAAGCAGACACTGCAGGAAGGTGGAGGCAAGAGCCGCAGGAAGGAGTTGAAGCAGTCGTTACTGGAAGGAGCTGAAGCAGGCTCTGTAGGAAGCTGAAGCAGAAGCCGATGGAAGGACCTAGAGCAGGTGCTGCTGTAAGGAGTTGGAGCAGGCGCTGCAGGAAGCTGAAGAAAGAGCCGCCGGAAGGGGCAAAAGCAGGCGCTGCAAGAAGCTGAAGGAAAGCCGTAATAAGGAGTCAAAGCAGTCGTTACTAGAAAGAGATGGAGCAGGCACTGCAGGAAGCTAAAGTAGGAGTCACTGGAAAGAGCTAAATTAAGTTCTGCTCGAAGAAACTGAAGCATAAGCCCTGGAAAGAGCTCGAGCAGGTACTACTGCAAGGAGCTGGAGCAGACGCTGCAGGAAACTGAAGTAAGATCCGCTGGAAGCATCTGAAGCAGGCGTTCCAGGTAGGAGCTGGAGCAATCGCTGCAGAAAGCTGACACAAAACCGCAATAAGGAGTCGAAGCAGTCGTATGTGAAAAGAGCTGGAGCAAACTCTGCAGGAGGCTGAAGTAGGAAGGAGCTAGAGTATGTGATGCTCGAAGAAACTGAAGCAGGCCCCGCAGGAAGCTGAGGCAAGAGGCACAATCAGAAGTTGAAGCAGCTGTTACTAGAAGGAGCTGGTGCAGACGCTGCAGGAAGCTAAAGGAGCGCTGGAATATTCTTTAATCATTTAAAATTTGGGTGTAAGGGGATAACACCCGGGTTTTACCACTTTCGCCTAAGAATGTCTTCAGCAGTCGACGGTGTACATCGGTATTCAATCACTTGTGTGTTGTGTATTTTTTTTATTTTTTTTTTATCTCCCTCACACAGCGGTAAGATATGACACAAGGACGGGAAGAAGGTTAAAAAGCCAGTACTGAAGAGGAAGACCACTCTGGGTTACAAAAAATCTGGGAAGCATCGTCGGCATTACCCAGTAGGCGCGCCTCAGTCGATTAGCAATAAACTAATCTCTTCTCAAAGGTGAGCAGGCAAGGACTGGGAGGCTGGACCTCCTAGAACTGTATTGTGTAGTTTAAACATATGAAAACGTAGGTCAACGCATAAGAAAATGTGAAAATATGTTTATTTACATAAATAATAATGAAACTAGGTTTTTATAAATATGAATAAATATTGAATAAAATAAACGTCAGAGAATGTTTTCCTTTTTACAAATACTCAAATGAATGTATTTTTAACATACATATTCATAAACAAATGTGTATTTATACAAAAATATGCATTCAGCACTCCCTTCGTCAGGGAAGAGAGTCTACTTTATTTAGGCGGTTATGTGTGAACATCCTAAAAACCTTTAGTGTAAAGATAAAATGTACAATAGGGAGAGTAATTTCTCATATGAATTTGATGTAAGATGATCACACTTTTCCTTTTTAAGTGCATATAACACAAATTTAGGCATGAGGGTTGTTAAGGAATATATGTTGTGTGTTTTAATGGGGGGTTATAAAAACAACCCTTCTTTAACGTTACCACTAACCTTAGGTCCGGGTGACAACAGCACTTTAACTCTCCTTTGACCCTCTCACTAATTCTAAGTCCTAGTGTCAATAGCTCTCATTACCCCCAATAGAAGTGTCCCTAATATCAAAATGCTAAACCTATGTCCAGATGGCAACAGTCCCTTAATACCTCGCTTAAACATACAACTAACCATAACTTCGACTGGCTATAGCCCATCTGTCAACAAAAGAAAGAAAATATGGTGTAATATAGATTTAACTAAAACGGCTATATGTCTTTAAACGCCATCTGGTAAGAAACCAGGAAATCATTTTATGTTATATGCATATGCAAAACTTATCCCCAACTCTAAATTCTAAATTATTTTCCCAAAATGTTTTTAAGTAATCGCATGAAAAAAGTAGAACATCATTGTTTATTGGGAGTGGGGAGATATAGCCGAGAATGCTCATCTATAATAATACCAATAATTTAAATAAGTAGACTTGATGGCGAGGTTAATCCATATTTTGAACTATAGATAAATCCAAGCCCCTCAAATGTAGTGAAATCGATTTTATTTGCTTAAAATCTAGAGAGTAGATACTTATATTAAAATATTAATTTCAAAATATGGAAAGGCGTAGCCCTATTTTAAATTATAGGGGAAGGAGACCAGTCCTGCCCCTCCTACACATAATTTCCCATTACCAAACTATTCTTGCTTTGTGTCAATTTTCGCCACTCTAGAAGATTACACTGCCGCGCTGACTTCAGGTTTACCCTGCAGTAAATTTCAAGTACGGATGATCAGAAATGATAAAAAAACTTCTTTTATTTCATATTAATTTGAGACTTGACAAACACATTTTCATTAATAATGTAAGTGTTTGAAATAAATACAAAGATATGATTTTGTCACCTGTTAAAAAATAATAACGGAAAAGAATAAATTACGAGCAATGCGAGGGACTAGCGCTGACAACTTCAACAGCTACCTTCAATAATTTCTCTGGCGACGGCGAATAAAAAAAATTATTTCGGAAAAAATTCTTTATTCTATACGCTTTTATTATTATTTTTAAATGCTTTAAATTATGTTGCCGTTTCACTTTTATTGTTACTAAATTGTTATAAAATATTTGCTTTAAAAATTACTATTAAAATACTAAGTTATTTCATTATACAGGGTGTTTCAAAAGTCTTGGGAACATAACGATTTTTAATAACTCAAAAACTATTAGAAGTTGAAAAATGAAATTTGTACCGTTGGAAAGGTTAAAGTTTCATGTTTTGTGGGGAATCTTCAACGTTGCTCAATATGAGCACCATTCGTCACACGGCAGACATCTAGTCGATAGTCCATTTCCTGCCAAACGCGTTCCAGCATCTTGACGTCAATGGTTCCCACAACTGCCGTTACTCGAGCCTTTAGTTCGTCAATATCTCTTGGAAGGGGCGGCACATAGACTTGTTGCTTGACAAAGCCCCAAAGGAAAAAGTCACACGGGGTAAGATCTGGAGACCTAGGAGGCCAGGGCATGAGAACGTCATCACCTCGCCCAGATCTCCCAATCCATCTACCAGGCAGCCTTGTGTTAAGAAACTGCCTTACTCTAAGACTCCAGTGTGGTGGTGCATCATCTTGTTGAAAAATGAAGTCATCAGATTCTGCTTGTTCCAACTGAGCCATTAACCAGTCTTCCAGCATGTTGAGATAGGATTCACCAGTGATAGTTGCCTCTTCAAAGAAGGACGGTCCATAGAACCCTTTCTTGGAAATTGCACAAAACACGTTCACTTTTGGTGAATCTCGCTCGTGCTCAAGATATTCATGAGGATTCTCAGTACCCCATATGCGAGTGTTATGCTTGTTAACTTTGCCATTCAGATGGAAGATCGCCTCATCGCTAAAAACAAGCCGGTCATCAAAGCCGTTATCTTCCAACTTCTCTTGCATTGCAATGCAAAAGTCACGGCGAAGTGGCTTATCAGTGTCCTTCAACTTTTGGACCAACTTGAGCTTGTAAGGTACCATTTGCAGTCGTTTCCTTAAGACACGCCAGACAGTTGCTGGAGCAAGCTGAAGTTCCCTGCTGGCTCTTCTCACTGATTTACGGGGGCTCCGCTGAAAGGCTGTCCGAACTTGCTCAACTGCATCTTCTGAAGTTGAAGGGCGACCTGTTCGGTTACTTGGGCACAAACACCCATCTTTCACAAATTTAGCATGCCATCTGACAATGGATTTCCTTTCAGGGGCTTCTTTTTTAAATTTCCTGCGAAATGCACGCTGAACACATGTCCACGATTCAGTCTTTGCAAATTGGAGGACGCAAAATGCCTTGTCTTGTTTAGAGAACGCCATTACTGCACCTGGAAAGATAACACGAAAATCATTAGTATGACCAAAAACGTGATTAAGCAAGCTTTAAAATGGCACCAGTTTCATTTTCCACCTGGAATAGTTCATGAGATATACGCATTTGTAATGTTCCCAAGACTTTTGAAACACCCTGTATTTTCATAAAAAAACAAAACACAGATTTAGTGGTCTGTGCATGTATTTCCGTCCAAGTTAGATCGAAAGTTATTTAATTAAATGAGGGACATACTCTTGTATTATTAATGAATTTTATGAACGTGATATAAATATTTTCCAATAGTAAAACATTTTCAGCAGCAAGTGTAACAGCACAGGTAGAGCTGCCTGCTATATTGCACAGTAAAAAAAGACGAGGGTAAAATGACACCGGTAAAATGGCACAGGTACAATTGGCACCAGTAAAAATAGCACAAGTGAGATTATTGAAAAAATGACACAAAGCAAGAACAATTCAGTAACAGAAAGTTAGGATCGTTCAGAAGAAGTAGGACTTCCCCTCGAGTTTTAAATACAGGCTCAGCACCCACTCTTTAAAATCAATATTTTAAAATGAGTATGTATTTGGTAAAAGTAGAGCAAGCAGCCGAAAAATATAAAAAATAAAAACAACGAGAAATTATTTATTCCAAACGCAGTTGAATACAATTATATACCGACCTGTATACTTTCAATGTGCTGAAACTGTTGAAGTTATTTATTTAAAAACTGATTTCGTTCAAAACAATCTTTACACGCAGGAAAAAACACAAATGGCTGCTTGTCGCTTAACTGTTGGCAAGGGCTAAATTCCTGAAAAGTTTACTTATTCTACCACTAACCCTTAGTCTGCGGCAGCAGTTTTACCCACCGCCAGGCCGCCCACCGCCGCCCAGCCTTCGAAGCCAGAATTTTGGCTCAATCGTTGTCACTTATAAACAGAATAGCCTTCCATATTAACAATTAGCATACATCCCACCCCCAATACATTTTTTGGTTATTAATTATTTACCTTACGAAATAGAATGAAGATTGATGGACTTTTGCACACGTTGCCCACCGGCGCCAAGCCCCCAGCGCCAGCATTTTGGCTCACGTGACTAAATCGTAGTCACTTATAAACAGAATAGCCTTCCATGTTAACAATTAGCATACATCCCACCCCCAATACATTTTTTTTGTTTATTAATTATTAACCTTACGAAATAGAATGAAGATTGATGGATTTTTGCCCACCGCCGCCCAGCCCCCGGCGCCAGCATTTTGGCTCACGTGACTCAATCGTAGTCACCTATAAACAGAATAGTCTTCTGTATTAACAATTAGCATATATCCCACCCCCAATACATTTTTTTGTTTATTAATTATTTACCTTACGAAATAGAATGAAAGTTGATGGATTTTCCCTTCTGAGTATATCCCCACTAAAAAAATAAATGTTTCAAATTCTTTAAAATCAGTGCTCTGAAAGTAATTGAACCAATTTTCAATTAATATTATATATATATATATATTATATATATATATATTATATATATGTTATATATATATATATATTATATATATATATATATTATATATATATATTATATATATTATATATATATATTATATATATATTATATATATTATATATGTGGTGTGGTGAAGAAAAACTCCCATCCACCGGCTCCTCGGGTTGCGGATAGGGGAACGGCCTTTAAATATAAAGGTTAGCTGCGAATATCCAATAAGCAGTGCCGGACAAAATCGCGGGTTGCCCTTTGGCAAGGCATAGTACCCGGAAGCCACCCTGCCAGGGACACGGTGAATATTTTGTGTTGGATATGGAGGAGTGGTAGCACCTTTGGTTAAAGACAGCCGCTGATACTTTGGTATCTGGTCAGCAGCCTCTGGTCCACACTGCATATCTAGCTCATGTATGGCTCCAAGAAGTCGCAATACATGCGATGGCTCCACTTCGGTACCAGGTTTCGGCTGACCTGACAAACTACATGAATGCGCACGTAGTGGGCTACAAAATTCCCTATGCCTTTAGGGGGAAGGTTCATTGATGTCCAAGGACTAAAGGTAAAGTCATGGGAGCATGTGACTTTAAGGTTGAGGAGCAGCTGATGCATTTCTGTTAGCTATGGTCCCAACTCACAATGCTGGGCAGATGATCCACTTTGAGGCACAATGGCCGGGGTTACCAGCCTTATAAAGGCAATGCCTAGAGAGATCAACTCTATAAAAAAACCTGCGTCCCTGTGTGACGAGCTGATGTCATTCCGTATGCCTCGCTTGTGTAATCACCGGGAAATAGAGAGGAATGCTGATAACTGGGCAGCATCTGCATTCCTATATTTATATATATATATATATATATATATATATATAAACATTTTTTGCCCTGGCAGCACTTGCACTGGAGGGGAAGGACACTCCAGTCCATTAACTTCACCTCGGTGGAGCATAACACGGATGGAAAGCAGTTTATCAGTTATAATCTAATTAGAAATATATCATTTTTTTTTCTTTTTGGAGAGGACACTCCAGTCCATCGATTTTACCTCGGTGGAGCACAACACGGATGAGAGGCAGTTTACCGGTTATAAGCTCCTACTAATGGCCGTAATGAGGAGCGCCAGGGGCCTCTTTTCGACGGTGGGAGGGGTCTTTGTGCCTCATTAGAAATCTACCGCCCATTCCTCAAGCTGGGCAGCCCCCAGCTAATAAGGTGCTTTCTTGTGCCCGTCTAACCTGCTTCATCTGGGTGTGTGGGGCTAGGCCAAAAGCCGAAAAATTAGATGAATCGGCTACACCAGGCGCTAATACAAAATCTACATCAAAGAGTCCAGCTCTTAAACTGGGAACCTGGAATGTCAGGACCATGCTTACTGGCATCTCAGACGACTTGATAAGAATGAATGATTTGAGGAAAACTGCAGTTATCAACAACGAACTTCATAGACTAGACGTAGACATTGCTGCACTGCAAGAGACGCGCCTTGCTGAGGCTGCTAGTCTGCGCGAAAAAGATTACACATTCTTCTGGCATGGTAAGCCAAAAAGTGAGAGGGAGCATGGTGTTGGCTTTGCTGTGAGGAATAGCATATTAAAAATGGTAGAACCTCCTATAGACGGATCTGAACGTATCCTCACAATGAGACTCAACATTACCACTTGCCTTGTCACACTCATCAGTGTCTATGCCCCAACTCTAATGGACACCCCTGATGTTAAAGATGTGTTCTATGGGAGTCTCTGTGCTACCCTCCTTAAGCTCCATCCCAAGGACCAAGTAATTTTACTCGGCGATTTCAATGCTCGGGTTGGCGGTGACCACGAAGCTTGGCCTGCCTGTCTGGGTAAATTCAATACTGGAAAAATAAATGAAAATGGGCAGAGATTGCTTGAACTATGCACGCGCTTCGAACTGTGTGTTGCCAATTCATTCTTTGACACAAAGCCACAGCACAAGGTCTCTTGGAGGCACCCACGAAGTAAGCATTGGCACCAACTTGATCTTGTGCTCATCCGTCGCGCAAATCTCAACTCTGGCAGAGTTGTCAGATCCTACCACAGCGCTGACTGCGATACTGACCACTCGCTTGTCTGCTGCAAAATTAGGCTCTCACCTAAAAAAAGATGCTCTTTTCTAAGGCTAAGGGAAAGCCCCGTCTGAATACTGCAAACATGCAGGATCCTGCGCTTGTATCGCAGTTTGCGGACCTATTTGAGAAGGAATATTCCACAATCAAGTCTGAATCAGCTGACACGCATGGCAGTCTCTGAAGGGAGCAATGCACAACTGTGCTCTGGCCACCTTTGG